>LKNJ01006769.1:0-30189 GCA_002120245.1 Maccullochella peelii
TATATATATATATATATATATAGTCAAAAGTTCATTCCCCTATGAAGTTTGATTACTGATTACCCAGAATGTTTTTTGAAAGCATGAGAACTGTCCATATATTGTCCATACTGTATGTATAACTGTATAACTTTGACAAAACACCCTAAACATATGTTACTATTGTCTTTTTTTTGCTTTTAAACTAATTATGTTTAGCCATAACTTTCACAGAGACTATTTTTACTCTATCAAACATCACAGGCAGTGGTCAATTAAACCACAGACCCACCAGACTAAAGAGACTTGGGGGAAAATGTCCTTCACATGGATTTGATGAATGGCTGCTCCCAGCACTTCTCATGGAGGTCAATTATTTTCTGTGACATTATAGGCATAAATTAAAGCCTTGTTCGTTTTGTTCACACACACATAAGAGGGAGAGCAACCATCCTCTGGATATTAAAACTTGATTTAGAACAGTTTGGTCCAAATCCGCTGAGCAAAGACAATGCTATTATATGCAATAAATGTCTATCACTATCACTTTCTGGATAGTCCCCCCTCCCGCGTTTTATCCCAGACTGCCCCCTTAACACCTTCAGATATCAATAGCAGGCTAAGTCAATGTCCGTTAGGTTTGTACAAGGTGAAAAATGAGCAGATAGTGTTTATCATGCAGATAATTAGCTAGGTCATTAGCAATGATACACAGCTCTTGGTGCATGAAAGCCTGTGAGTGTTACTGGCTGGTCAGGCAATCAAATGCCTGAAGCCAAACAGCTGTAATGAAAAAAAAAAAGAGGAAAAGGGAACAGAAATCAATACTATATTACCTCAATTAAACTTGCGTAACTTGCCCCTCTGCTCAAGGTGCATACCTTGAAGTGCAGCACACTGGGCCCAAGGTGAACACAGCTCTGAACAGGTCTTTTTAAAACATCTGCAAGGCCTGAGAGATGAAACATGTTAAATTTAGCATTTAGACTAGACCCCTATCAACTAAGCAGAAACAGATTAAATAAAACACTTCCTGATTGTAAAGAAAATACTGTGACTGATCAAATTTGATCATAAGATTCTACCTGAGGGACACATAGCTCAATAATTTTGAAACAAACTGAACTAAAATAACATTTTTGTCCCCTGCAATACACTGTATACCAGTCTTACCTTTTTTAATCTGGGGCCCAAATTAAAATTCATTGTGTTCTGGGGACCTAAACTAATGAATGCAATTTCAAACACCATAACATCTAAATTAGTCTACTATCAAATTCAAAAATGTTCTTTAAAATTTCTATAATTTATAGAACTGAAGTAAATCTCACGTCACAAACCTTGTTTACATTTTTGAACTAACATTTTCTGACATTTTCTTTGCAAACTTTGACAAAAAACATCTTGCTGCTGGACTAGCGATAATGTTCACATGTCACTGACTGACAGTGACAACTTATCATGAAAATTACATTACCAACAAGGGGAGAATGGGAGAGGCTAACTTGGTAATGTTTACAGTCTTCAGTCCTCAACACCTATGTGAGGGTGGGGGGGCGATGGAGGCTACAGCTCTTGGGAAGATGCGGTTCTTCAGTCTGTTAGATCGAACTTTGATGGCTTTATATCCATTAAAGTGTGTGTGTGTGTGTGGGGGGGTCTACCTAGATCTCCTAAATTCCACAACGATCTCCTTGGTTTTTGTGGTGCTCAGGACCAGATTGTTGCCCGAACACCACTCGAACAGATGTTGGACCTCTTCTCTGGTGTGTGTCCTCATTATGGGATGCAAGTCCCACTTTAGCGGTGTCATCAGTAAACTTCACTGTAGTGTCAGAGGAGTTGATGGGGGTGCAGTCATGGGTAAAGAGAGTGAACAGGGCTGGACTAAGCACACAGCCCTGCGGTGCACTGGTGTTCAGGGTGAGGGTCAAGGATGTGTGGTTGCCCATTCTGACATTTTGTGGTCCGTTAGGCTGTATTCAGACCAAATTGTTGCGGGAAAAAGTCAGTCCTCCCATTCATTTGAAAGTGGGTAGTGCATTTAGGCTGCAGCGGTGGGTGATGCCGGAAAAAAGTTGAAACAGAATCAACTTTTGGAGAAATGCAACCGACATCACGCTGCGCTGGCCAATCACGTAAGACAGCAATCAGACCGGAAGACGCCCAGGTGAAGAAGAACCTTGTTTACCATATAGCACATGTAGCATTACGATGGGAGAAACTGATCAATCGCCGCTGTGATGACCTTTCCAGAGCCGTACAACCCTGCCATGAGCGAGTACAAAGACCTTAATCGATGTGCAGTTGCTTGGCGTTGTATCGCTCTTCAAGTTGGGATTGCTGGTTAGTATTTCTACTTGTGCTACAATCAGCATGGCCATGTAGGGACATTCCCACACCGCCTCACAACCCTGCGCTAATCGCTGCAACACCTGATTTGGTCTGAATACAGGCTTAGTGAGGAAGTCCATAATCCATAACCAGAGTGAAGTGGCTAATCCCAGGTTGTTGAGTCGTGGTTGTTTATGGGGGATTATTGTATTGAAAGCAGAGTTTAAGTCAACGAATAGCATCCTGACATATGTGGCTGTTTGAAGTGCGATTGAGACTGAGGTAGTGTAAGCAGCAGGGAATGGACCCAAAAGCAGATGAACAGGGAGGCTCAAGCAGTTAAATGATTTATGTTCACTAAATGAGCTTACATGCAGGTACGGGTGTAGGCAGGCAGGTAAAACAGCAGGTCTAGGTTACAGAAGCTCAAAGGAACATTAAAAGGGCAAGAGAAGAACATGGAAACTAAGCACATGGCAAGCAGTATGAACCAACCAGAGAACAAAGGAAGGGGGCCGGTATAAGTAGGGAGTGAGTGATGAGGGAATGAAGTGCAGGTGGGGAGATGGGCAGGGAAGCTCAGCTGAAGGGAATGAGGTGATTGAAAAGCAACTGGGAGTGGCAGGTTCTTGAATGAGAGGAGAAAGCCTGAGGGCATCTTGTGGACTACTGAAGAATAGCACCAGGAAAACACAAATTTGGCAGGAGAGGAGGGACAGGGAGACAGACTGTGACAGTAGCATTGTGGTTTAAGGTTAAAATAAGTAGTTAGTTAAAGGACCAATGTGTAAGATTTAGGGGGATCTATTGGCAGAAATGGAATATAATATTCATTTTCGTTAGTGTATATAACAATATGTATATAATCGCCTGAAAATAAGAATCGTTGTGTTTTCGTTTCAAGCAGGTCCTCTTCCGCGGAGCCTGCCATGTTGTACCGCCATGTTTCTAAAGTAGCCCAGAATAGACAAACCACTGGCTCTAGAGAGGGCCTTTCACGTTTTTCGCGAGTTTCATGGCCACCGTAGGTTCTCCTACATGCTTGAAAGGAGAGGGTGAGCGGAGGGGTTATCAGTTGGTTGCGATCTGCGAACTCACCACTAGATGCCACTGAATCTTACACACTGGTCCTTGAAGGTTAGGGAAAGATCATGGTTTGGGTTACAATGACTACTTTGCTAAGGTTAGGGGACCATCATCATGGTTACAGTAATAACCATGTGGTTAAGGTTCCGATCGTGGTCATGCTTTTTTTTTTAAAAACAATGTTGACTTGCAGTTGGAAACAGGAAATGAACAGTGGTCTCGGGTGTGAAAGTCAAATGTTTTGTTCACCCATCCATCCACCCCGACCTCCTACCTACATGGACTTTGTTGTTCGATAATAACATCATCTGACTCTCTCCTTTGCTCCCGCCATAATTACTACTGCAGCATTCTATAGCTAGATACTATGTCAGTGTCAGTGAGGAAAATATGTTTTTTGTAATTTAGGTAAACTGACCCTTTAAGGCACCCTTAAAATACTTAAAGGTACAGTCCTTTTTTGGTATACAGCACCTGTATACCTGAGGGACAGTTTTCAGATTTCAATGATCACTGACCTGACCAGTTGTTGCATACATTTTTCACTGTGATGTAAAGAAATAATTAATTGAACTTCACAATGACATTTAAAATCAAACCCTGTGAGACACTGACAAAATGAGAAACAATTGGCAGTGAATTTACCATTAACAATCCCAGCAATAAGGAAAATGAGTTAGCATCCCATAAAAGAATACAGCTCTCTCTTTAAAGTTAATTGCAGCTGATTAATGAGCATGATTAATGAACAGACTGTAATAATATTCTGGACAGTCATCCAAGGCCCATCTATTTTTCTAAATATATGTGCATAAGTAAAGGCTTCAGTCTAACTTCACTCCTTACCTGATATTTGTCGATTTGACAATACTGTTCAACCTACAACAGTGCATGATGAATGGAAAATCTGTGGTAATGATACATGCTAGAGATTGCTTTGCCTACAAATACAGCAGAAGTATTACTTTTTAATTTGATTTATTGCGCTTTACTCTGAGCATATGTGAGGGCTAAAAGAATCCACACCCACACAGAAGAGCACCTGGCACACACTTTTTTCATATAATTGTAAACACACACACACACACACACACACACACACACACACACCACAAAGATAAAGTATAAAGTATAAATAAACTGGTAAACAGAGCTAGCAGGATTATGTTTTATGCCCCATGTGGTAGTCAAACAACGTCAATCATTTTCCTGAATATATTCTAAATATTTTGACATGCTAGCTGCTGCAGAGAAACACCATGTTGCGTATACAGTAGGGGAAACCAGCAAACCAGTTGGTCTGTTCCTGCTGTCTTCTCATACAGGCAGAAGTGCCACGGCAGCAATTTTCCTCCACAGTGTGGACAGAGCAGCTCCTCTTTTATAGAGAAACATCTTCCTCAACATGTCCACTGTCATGCTCACTTCAGCTATTGCTTGTCAGCATGATATCCTCCTAGGAGATAAGGGAGGGATGTCCTATAGAATGACAGTCTGTCAGGCCTGCAGGCAGGAGAACAGTCGAGCTGACCAGTGGGGAAAAAAAGAGCTTTCTGGCTCTCTCCCTGCCTCCATCTGCCTTTGATAGAAGTAGTGATGGAGCTTGTAACAAGCTGCATTTGAATATTTGAAAGAGTGCATCCGTGACTTTTGATGTACAGACCTTTATGCAAATGAAGTAGAAGATAGAGGCCCCAGCAGGGACCGCATCCCTTTATTCTTTTTCTTTTTAATAAATCGAAATGAACTCTTCACACTCCCTTTGAGACCCCCCCTGAACTGCAGAGTGTGGAGTCAAACTCCTCTGCCTCCCACATATGTGTGAGCATGTGTGCAGTATGATTTAGCAGTGTGTATGTGTCCAAATATACCCACAAGAATAGAAATCACAGGGATCATTGTGCATGTTGTCTGAGGGTTAGCAGTGAAAAGCAGTAGAATTAGGCTTAGGTTAATTTCAGGATTTGGTGGTAAGTAAAATGATGCTAATTAGAGGTGAGTAAAGAGCAGGCAGACTTTTTGTTCAACAAACATTTCTTGGAGGCAACACTGCTCTGGAGGCAGAATTAATCTCAGCTGTCCAGGCACAGCGCCACACTGGGGCTAGGGGGTGCTATAGCTACTTTACAAATCTGCTTAGCCCTTCGTTATGGTTGCACTATCAATTTCATATCTGACATTGTGATAGCCATTTCATCTGGAGCATTACCATTAATATTACCAATGCACAGTTGTCTGATTATGCATATGGAATAAATGCACTTCTTGTTGTTGTTACATTTTGGATGTATTGTGTTGTTAGTAATTGCGCTGCATGGGCGCTTGTCCAGTCTTTCACCTTTGCATGTGAAAGATGTTTTTGTCATTGCCTTATGGTCACTTATTAGGCGTATAGGTATTTTGTTGAATATTCTTTGGCTAAAATCAGTTAAAAACTACATTCATATAGAATGTGCTGTGTATCGAATATCTGCTTTTATGGAAAAAACGAGAACTTCCTTATAAAGTTATTCTGAAGTCATATTATTTTATTATTTGAAGTCAGTATTGTCTTAGCACCCCCGCATATTGGTCAAGCTCCCCCTCAGCATTGGGAGAGAAAAAAATCCTGGCGCCGGCCATGCATCTGTTAGGTTAAAGTGAAAATTTAAGACCTCTTAAAGATTACGATTTTGGTTATAACACGTTATCATGAGTTGTGGTTAACGGTCATTGTAACTAGATATATACTGTATATATATATATTGATACATTTCCTGTGACATAGAGCAGTCGTTGCTAGGAGACATGCCACTAACTGTGACTAGCTATCATACTACATTGATACAAGGCTTTTATTACCCTTTGTCAACAAGTCCACATAGTGTTAGCTATCAGCCATTAGCAATTGAAGCTGTCTGTCCCTTCACAACATTCCACATAGGAGGTCCCATTGTGCTGTTAAGTTTGTATTCCACATGAAAAGTGTAAGCTAATTAGGCTAGCCTGCCAATGTTAGCACTGAAGTTCATGTTCAGAGTTAACCCTCTGCTGTTTGCACAGCTGTGTGCCCCTCTCTCTCTCCCTAGCTTATCCTCCGTGTCATCTCTTTTCACTCAGGCTTCTCTCCTCTCTCTCCCCCGGCTGTCGGTGCCTCTCTCCACATGTTTTGGATCTGGATCTTCGTCTTCCAGGAGATTCAGCCTCCCCTCTTGTCTCTCTCTCTCTCTCTGTGTGTGTGTGTTTGTTTCCTATCTCCTACTTGTGTGAATGGTTTGCTTGAGTTTTGCCGCCTGTGTGTTTGTGGTGTCTGTCCTCTTCCAGGTTCCATGGTGGAGAAGAGATCGTATGGCTCAGACCCTATCTGTTGAAGTTGCTCAATGTCCTCCCGGATCCATGGATGGATCATGTTACAATCTATTTATAATGTTGTCATTATGATTGTCCATACTGCTATTTTGTTATGTCGGTCTATTCTGTCCACACGACATCTATTGCATGTCTGTCCATCCTGGAAAAGAGATCCCTCCTCTATTGCTCTTCCTGAGGTTTCTTCAATGTTTTCCCTGTTAAAAGGGTTTTTGGGGGGATTTTTTTCTTATCCGAATTGAGAGTGTAAGGATAGAGGGGTGTCATATGTACAGATTGTAAAGCCCCTCAAGGCATATTTGTGATTTGTGATATTGGGCTATATGATTAAAAAAGTGTCCCACCCACACAGATATTGCACCAATACAGTTACACAATAACACTTGTTAGGTCTGTATTTCACTAAGAAAGAGGAAGCTAGTTAGCTTAGCTTTCTAACATTAACACTGAACATTGTAGTGATCTGCCTGCACAGGTATTGCACCAATTAAATTACAGTACAGATACTGTCAGTCAGTCTGTACCAAAAAGCCATACCCACTGGAGAACACTAATATAACAGGTGTTATCACTGCATAGAAATTCTTCCTTTTGGAAGATGGCATCGTGGATGGCAACCTCGGTGTTGCGCTCTCTGGTACTTTTTCTGTTCTGTTCTGTTTATTTGTTCAGTTTTCAGCTCACCCTTTCTGATTACATTCACCAGGGAGGAACTTTTGAACATTCAGTTTTAAAACAATTCACTTTTAAAACTTTTTCGCTGCTTTTCACTCAACCAGAAAGTTTTACAGAGCTTGTAGTAGAAGGAGCAGCAGCCCTCTATGGCATTTGCAGGAGACGCCAGCAGGGGAAGTGCACCGAAGCGCTGGTTAAACTACAACAGCTGGGATTTCAAACTGCGCTCTGGTCAATACGTCTGGCAAATGTCCACTCTCTGGTCAACAAAATTAACTGCTGCTCCTCAACAGAGCAAACACAGACTTTTCCAGATCTGCTGCCCTGTGCTTCACCAAAACCTGACTTGGTAAGCATATCCCGGATATACTCTGCCAGGCTTCTAACGCCTCTGTAGACCGCGTAACAGAGCTATTGAGGAAAATAAGGGGAGGTGGAGTTCTGTTTCTATGTAAATGAAGGTCGGTGTGCAGGTGTCACACATGCACTCCTCACTTAGAGACTATTTTCATTAACTGTGAACTGTTTCATTCACCGCAGGAGTTTTCCTCATTTATTCTGGTCAGTGTTTACATCCCACCTCAGGCCTCACTGTGTTAGTGAGGCGTTACAACACCTGGCTAACCAGATAACTTGCATGGAGCTCAAACATCCTGACTCCCTGCTCATTGTTCTTGGGGACTTTGACAGAGCAAATGTCAGCCATGAACTGACAGCACATTAAGTGTCCCCAAAAATTGCTACACCAAATTAAAGGACAGCTATTGCTTTGTCCCCCTTGCAGCTTTGGGACTTTGATCACTGCCTGGATCACCTTTCCCGACTTACAGGCAGAAACTAAAATCTGCTAAGTCTTCAGTCAAGACTGTGAGGAGATGGACTAACGAGGCAAAGCTGGAATTACAGGTCTGCTTTGCACTGATTGGAGTGTTTTTGAGGCTGCAGCTACAGACCTAGATGAACTCACTGTGACATCTTATACCAGCTTTTGTGTGGATTGTGTGTGCTTTCTAAATCTTTCTGCAAATACAACAACACCAAACCCTGATTTACAGCTAAACTCAGGCAGCTTCGTCAGGCCAAGGAGGAGGCCAGAAGTGGGGCCAGAATCCTGTACAACCAGGCCAGAAACACGCTGACAAAGGTGTCAGTGTGGTGAGGCATGCAGAACATCACCAGCTACAGGAAGGACTCATGCCTATGTTCCAAGCATGTGTGTCTCTTGATATAAACTAACATTGTAAGAGATCGGTAAGGGCTATTTTTGCAGTTCAAAGGGAGATGGACGTTTCAAATATAGTCTGAATGGCAAAAATCCATCAGCCACTGTGGAAATACCAATGTCTAAAGTCAAGAAAACTGTCTTGCCCTCAAATTTGAGGGCATAGGTTGAGTTATAGGCCATAAGCTGTAGGTGGGTGATTTCAACATATTGACCCAGGGAAACATTGAACATTTGAACTAGAGAAAAAACATTTCTGAGAACATAAAACCCTTTGAGAGGTCTCCTTAAAGTGTCATATTAAGAGAATATTATGCTGGGGAACATAGGACCCTGGGAGCATAGAACCCTGGGAACATTGATATGCTCCCCTACAGAAACACTCCCCCCACACTTTGGAGAACATCAACTGGCCGAAAACCTGAATGTGTTTTACTGTAGATTTAATAAGCCATCATTCACACCCCTCACCCGCTCTTATTTAAACATCACACAACCAACTGCTCCCCCTGTCAGTGAATCACAGACTTGACAGACCTGACAGACATGAGGCAGCAGGTGAGGCTGGGGAAAATCACACCCAGCACCTGGACAATCAGCACTGGCGCCCCCCCGGGATGTGTGCTCTCCCCAATGCTCTTCTCCCTCTACACCAACGACTGCACTTCAGGAGACCCGTCTTTTAAACTCTTGAAGTTTGCAAACAACATGGCGGTCATCAGCCTCATCCGGGACGGTGATGAGACTGCATACAAACGGGAGGTTGAACAGCTGGCCCTCTGGTGCGGTCATAACAACCTGGAGCTGAATACGTTCAAAACTGTGGAGATGACAGTAGACTTCAGGAGGAGCCCCCCAACTCTGCCCCCCATCACCATACTCATCAGCACTGTGTCTGCTATGAAGGCCTTCAGGTTTCTGGGATCTGCAATCTCTGAGGACCTAAAGTGTATATTCTGTCTAGACATGTATACACGCATCAAGTAATCTAGTACTTAACCATTCAGTATTTATTTCTTTGCACTATTTGTATTTGTTTACAATGTACAGAACTCTTGACGTATATAGACATTGTATATTGTTGGTCATTGTTGCTTTTTTCTATATACTTATATATACACCTATTTTTCACATACTTGTATGAACATAATAGTTCTATGTTTTACCCATCTTTGCTCTTTGTTGTCCTTGTTTTTAGCTGTACGTTTATTTATATCGTCCTGTAAATTCTTCTTGGAACTGTGTGCAAGTACATTGTGAGCAACTTAAAATCAGAGTCAAATTCCTTTTATGTGTACACATACTTGGCCAATAAAGCTGATTCTGATTCTAATTACAATTTTGACCAAGTAAGTACACAACTTAAAACAAACACCAAGGACGTTTATATGTATTTATTAGCAAAAATTCTTTTTTTTATTTCGACTTTAAAGCCCCAATGTGTAGGATTTGATCTCTCACCGACCTTGGGATTTTGACAATGAAGGGCCAAAAGCAACACGTGTACTGCACCAACTTTTCATTGGATTGACTTATTTTTTCTACAAACAAGAACTTTTGCCATCAGAATAACTTGAAATATGCTAGAAATTCTACATATAGGGGCTTTAATTGCTAAGATATGAAGTCACAGAGACTCCAGTTTACAGGTTTTAAATACATCCACAGTCCCAACATACTGTTTTTTGAAATCACCCCTCATAAACTTGGTATTCAAACACCAAGCCAATACCAAGTACTGTAAGCAAGCATAGTTGTAATGGAAGTACTGCAAGTTACTAGCTAACCCTTCAGTATCCAATGGAAGCTGAGTGTTTGGAACATACCGTTAATACAGATGGACAGAGAGGAAATTGATTTGGTTTGAAAAGTTTCCATGGACATTTTGATACTGTTTTTTTATGATGAAATTGCATAGCAGTGGGAATCCATTGTAACTGTGTAACTACAGCTGCTGTCTTTCATGAGGGAGCAAGCTAAACTTTTCAGAGCTACACGGGTTTTAGTGGAGTATTCCTTTAATGTTTTCTGATGCTGTAAAATGTTTTGTTTGTGACAGACCTTTATTTTCAATTATGACCAGCTGAGAAACACAAAAGATGCTTTTTTCAACCTGTAACTCAAACTCTTCAATTATGTATGTGAATATAACAAGATGTACATCATGGAGCTAGACAGAGGTGTTGGACTTACACATGACCTTGTCTAGGTCAGTGACTAACTTCAGCCTCTCCTCTTTTTCTGTTATTTGCTTTTCGCAGGCTCCTGGAAAGTCTCAGCGGTCAGCTTGTTTAGGACAGCCTGCACACACAGAAGAGCTCTTCAGTTTGGTCTGCTCAAGGTCTTCCTCCTCTCCACAGGGCAGCATTTCAGAGTGTAGAGGCAGGCTTGTTTCTTATTTAAGCAGACTGACCTCTTTGAAAAAATGATCGTCTCCCTCTGACTTCTCGATCATTCTCATTGTGGATTAGGATCATGAACTCTATTTATCTTTTTGTTTCCTTTTGAAAGGGATGGAGTTCAGGACCATAATCTGTAAATGCTTGATCTCCTTTATCTTAAAGTGTGAACAGAAGAACATCTTGAAATGTAGGTGTTTTGAAAAATATTAAAATCAATTCTACAGCTGCTGCTGGAAATAAGGTTGATGATAGTGACGTTTTTGGACCGATAAACCAAAACAATGAGCTAAAAGAGTCTAAATAGCTCAGTAAAGCTGAGGTGAACTGCACAGTTAACAGTGATAATTCTCTGTGGGTTCATCCCTATGAACAATCCATTCTTTTGATACATTGTTAACATAAAAAATACTGATGAGGGCAGCTTTAAAAATGTGTTGAGGTTAGGCTTCTTTAAACCTATATTAATACATTTTTTGGCCACAGCATGACAAACAACACTGACATATTAAATTGTTATAGCGAATGTGTTGGCAAACAGTTAACTATTTGTGCATTCAGTAGATAATGAACAACATAAGCATTCATGTTTCTGTCCCCCCCTTACTTTTAGCTCTGTTTTGTCTCCAATAACCTCTGAGTGTTATGACCTCAGGGTTGTGTAGTATACATTGTGTTTGCGTATATTATGTGCTTTAAAATCCCTCTGCGTGTGATTGTGGATCTCTTTCTCCTTCTCTCTCTGGTGAACCCGCTGTGGCTCTGTGTGTCTAATGGGATGCAGGTGAGTCTCTCTGATTGGCTGTATGCATGATTGTGTAGATAAGTGTGTAGGTTGTTCCATGAATCAGTTCCAATCTGGCAGATACTGGTATATGAAGCCAGTGTCCCCTAGCTTCTGTGGACTCTTCTCTCTTCACTTCCAGCCATCCAGCATGCTGTTGTCCACATTTGTAAAATATTGTAAATAGTATTATGCTGTATGTAGAAGCTCTGGGATCCATATGAATGCGTAGGATTTTTATTTGATCTGTCTTTTTTCCTTTTTATGTGCTGTGTGTTAAGTGTTCTGGGTAGGTAATTATATGTTGAAATGATTTAGTTCCATTTTGTTTGTTAATTTGCTTTTAGCCCACCCTGAAGCTCAAGTGTCTCAAAATGTATGAGTAATAAATGCTGGTTGAAATCTCTTGGTGGTTCTTGGGGGCTGAGAAGAGGGGGGGGTCTCATTTTTCATGCTATGCCAGGTTTCCCCTATAGGCCGGAGCATGACATAAGAAAAATATCTGCCTCTTTAGCTGCTAAACGCTCTACTATGTTCACCAGCTAGTCGCTAACGTTGTCTGTCTGTCGTTTTGTGCTGGGCAGGTAGTGAACAATGGGTTTATCAGAGCTTTTTTGCTGAAAACAGCTGCGTGCTGATAAGAGCAAAGGTTGTGGGCAGGAAAACTAAAACAATGAGCTAAAAGAGGCTAAAAAGCTCCATAGTTCTGAGGGGAAGTGCTGAGTTGGGGCATAATTCTGTATGGTTTTGTCACTACGAGTGAACACCTTCATATTGCTCTTAAACATTTGAGCCAATTTAAAAATACTGATTGGTGCTGCTGTTCTGAAGATTATATAGCAGGACAGGCTGTTTGGGGACCCAGCCACTAGGGGCACTGCCGTGGGCTCGGCGAGTCGAGGCTTACTAGTTTAGGGGAGCAAAGTAGATGGGGCAAGATACAGTTTTAGTTTATCTGTTTATGTTGATACTCTGTTCACAGTTGATCCACCGCTTGTATTTTTGTGTGTGCATCCAGAGAAATGTAAGTTGTGATGTTTACTTATGACAGTTTCTTACCATTTTCAATTTGTATGTGGCCAGTGATGCACACAGTCTTTCTGAATGGTTATTTAAGTTAAGGAACATAGGGAGTGCATTCTAACAGATGCACACTCCAGGATTATAACTGAGAGAAGCCAGACTGTAATTCTTGAGCCTCCGCAAAAGCAGCTTTAAAAAAGAGTTAAGGTTGAGTGTCTTTAAGTTTGGAGGGAACGTGGCCATGTTTGATTCGTAAGTGCCACTGGAGCTCTTTACAAATTTCCACTTGGCACAAAAAATGAACCTAACAGCCAGTGTAATGTTCTGTTACTCTGAAAATGAATGTATAATCCTCCAGATATTATCCAAGAGATTTCCATAATCGTCCACCTCACATAATCCTTACATTGAAGACAGGGATTCTGAATAAGCTCCTGTATTTCACAATAAATGGCAGATCCATTGCCAGTTTATCCGCTGATGTAACAGCTATGAAAAATAGATACAGGCTGAGTGGATGACCAAAGATAATGGGTTTAATGTGAATCAGGTGTACTGGCAAGACATTTCGTTTAGCCCAACATTCTTTTTGGGTTCACCAACTTCCACCAGTCCTTCCACACAGGACAGCCAAGAGTCTATTTACGGACACCTGAACCACAAGCTTTTCTCGCCATGCAAAAAAGATCTTAGCTAAGGCCCAGTCATGCATAAACATGAAGCCTGAAAGTATTGCCACATTTTATGTATTAATACAAGGGATGTGGAGGAACAAAGTGCTTCAGAGAGCTGCCCCTTCCATTTCTGATAGTTAGCCTGCAGCTCCACATGTCAAATATACTGTAAGTTAGCATGGAGAGAGCTTGATGTGAATGTGTTCTTTTCCCTAGACCTTGAGGGGGAAGGGTCCTCTAAGCGACTTTAGATTCACATTTACATACGTGAGTATAAGTTCAGATGTCACAGCTTCACAGTGAAAATAATATTACAGCCAGTTCAAAATGATCCTGAAATGCTACACATTCCTGTCTGTATTTCATTACCAATCCACCACGGTACAAAACAAAAGCTTGAAAGGACTCAAAAATGGTTCCTTCTAACTGCAGGGCTAAGAGTTTAAAGCAGCAAAATGAGAGTAATTACAGGTATTGATTCACAGCTCCAATTATACAAGGAGATTTGACCCATGCAGACTATGCTAGTTTTGTATTAATTCCCTCTGTTTTTTTCTTTTTACAGAATGTAAATGATTCCTGAAGTAATTGTGTAGCGTGAACAGCTGCTTATATTTCTCATTTTACTGACTGTGAGAAGAGAGTCAAATGTTGCTTTTCAACACGCAGCCAAAAGACAGTCCTGGGAGACATATAAATGGCTTCTACACGAAGAGTCTTCCTAGCTGTCCACATGGCCAGTCAAGAGAATCCTTCAGAAGGTAGCTAAAGAACAGCAATGACATGCAGGGACAGAGGCATGAGTGCCATCACCGGGGATGTCAGTGGAACATATGACAGGTCTTGTCCTCAATAAATTGCCACAAAACCTGGATTCCTGTGGCTGTGGTCCATGTTGCATATCTAGCCAGTTAAAGTGGTGAAATCCTAAAACTTTGAGGCTCTAAAACCAGAGGCCAATATGTCGTATCTTGTAAGAAACACACTCTAGTCTTGATTAGGTTGCACTGCTCTTGGAATTCCGAATCTGATGGTGTTTTCAAGTCGGTGTCTCTGGGGGTCGACCTTGTTCTATAAACGTTAAATAAACTGAAAAATATAAACAATCTTGGGACTTCAGACAAGGTTATGAGTAGCCCTGCTGTCCTCAGGAATGCGATCGATGAGCCTCTGTGCCCAAATTAATTCCCAGCCCCGCAGTTAATTGTGCACCAATAAAAAGTGGGTGTCACTGTGCCTGTAGCCAGCTATTGGACCAGCTGTCCTCCAGAGACTGGGAGTTTGTGAGGGGTGAAACCTCAGAGCTCCTCTCCTGTCAGCGTATGAAAACATAACTAGCATTGCAGAGTCCCGCCTGTGTGGGAACACAACCTCCCTGTCAGTTCATGCTCTGATTTTCCCCAAAGACAGAATGACAGTTAGAGGTAATGAACAAATTAATTAGTCTGCTAGATTGGTGAAAAATCATGCATTTTTATTGTAACATGCTGTTACTAGAGAGCTACAGAAATACTGTAAAGCCTGTCAGCATACCAGGTCAGGCCTTTTGACAAAATGGTTTCTAGGTGGATTTTTCTTTTGTAGAAAATAGGGTCAAATAACTGACTGAATCGTTCAACTTAAAATCCCACAAATTTACCATTTTAATGGGATTTAATTGCTTGGAAAATTAATAGATAAATTAATGGATTGTAGAGACTGTCCTCCCCAAAAATACGTCTGTAGAAGTCATCTGTACAGTAGCCCTGAAGGTCAAAACACAACAACATTACACAAAACACAACGACATTTCACAAAATTCAGTTCAATTCAATTCAGTTCAGTTTTATTTATATAGCGCCATTTCATAACAAAGTTATCTCAGGGCACTTTTTCATATAGAGCAGGTCTAGACTCTTACTCTTACATACTCTTTATATTTACAAAGACCCAACAATTCCCACCATGAGCAGCACTAGGCCACATTGGTAAGGAAAAACTCCCTTTTAACAGGCAGAAACCTCAAGCAGAACCAGAACCAGAACCAGGCTCTGGGTGGGCGCTCATCTGCCTCGACCGGTTGGGTTGAGAGAGAAAGACAGAGAGAGAGAGAGAGAAAGAGAGAGAGAGCAGGAGGAAAGATAACATACAGTAGTACAGTACAGTTCTACATACAGATGTAAAGTAATAGTAGTGCTAATGGTATTGATGTTAATATTAATAAAAATAATACTAATAGCAATATTATAATAGTAATACTTATAATAAGAGCAATAACAATAATAGCAATAGCGGCCGCTGAGCAGGAACACGGGTTCTGAACCACAGATCACGACTCCACAGCTCTGGAACCACAGATCCAGACTCCACAGCTCCGNAACCAGAACCAGGCTCTGGGTGGGCGGTCATCTGCCTTGACCGGTTGGGTTGAGAGAGAGAGAGAGAGAGCAGGAGGAAAGAGAACATACAGTAGTACAGCACAGTATAATTCTACATACAGATGTAAAATAATAGAAGTGGTAATGGTATTGATGTTAATATTAATAAAAATAATACTAATAGCAATATTATAATAGTAATACTAATAATNTTTACAGAGACCCAACAATTCCCACCAAGAGCAAGCACTAGGAGACAGTGGCAAGGAAAAACTCCCTTTTAACAGGCAGAAACCTCGAGCAGAACCAGGTTCTGGGTGGGCGGTCATCTGCCTCGACCGTTTGGGTTGGGAGAGAGAGCGAGAGAGCGAGAGTGAGAGCAGGAGGAAAGAGAACATACAGTAGTACAGCACAGTACAATTCTACATACAGATGTAAAGTAATAGCAGTGCTAATGGTATTAATGTTAATATTAATACAAATAATACTAATAGCAATATTACAATAGTAACAATAGTAATACTAATAATTACACCAATAACAATGTGGAGGTGGAGTGTGGTTCAGAGCTCAGCTGCAGTGGAGAGCAGGAGGAGGGGGAGTGGCTCAGGGAGCCAGCACCTGCAGTCTAGGAGCGCAGGTGGGGCTGATTGATAATTGGTTCTGCCTGTGCTCTTTAGTAGCGGCCTGAGGAGAGGAGAAGGGATGAGATGGAGACACACAGAGGAGACAGCAAGACGGCAGCAGTACAGCAGGAGAGCTGAGCAGAGCCGGGGAGCAACGGAGAGTGTGTCTCATGTGCAGAGCAAAAATAAAGCTGTTGACAGTGAACTCGGTGTTTGCCTCTCCTTATCCACCTAGCAGTGGCACCTAGAAGTAGCGACTACGGTACTAACAACAATAACAGCAACAGCCGGCGAGCAGGAACAGTGGGGCAGCAGTTGGCCCGCAACCACAGATCCAGACTCTGCAGCTCCGCGACCACAGATCCAGACTATGGGAGAAATATGATCCCTTTTCCTGGTTCTTGTCAGTAAGCATGCCGCAGCATTCTGGTGGTTGCGGAGCTACGGAGTTGTGATCTGAGGTCGCGGAGTTGCGGAGTCGTGATCTGTGATGCGGGCCATCCACTGCCCCCGTGCTGCTGCTCGGCAGCCGCTGCTGTTATTGTTGTTTTTGGACTTATTATTAGTATTACTACTATCACATTGCTACTACTTTTATTTGTATTAACATTAATACTATTTCCACTACTGCTGCTTTACATCTGTATGTAGAACTGAACTGCGCTGTGCTACTGCATGTTCGTTTTCCTCATGCTCTCTCTCTCTCTATCTCTCCCTCCCTCGCTCCCTCCCTCCCCTCTCTCTCAACCCAACCGGTCGAGGCAGATGACCGCCCACCCAGAGCCTGGTTCTGCTCGAGGTTTCTGCCTGTTAAAAGGGAGTTTTTCCTTGCCACTGTTGCTTGTGCTTGCTCTTGGTGGGAATTGTTGGGTCTCTGTACACATAAGGAGTCGGTCTAGACCTGCTCTTTATGACAAAGTGCCCTGAGATAACGTTGTTATGATATGGCGCTNCAAGGAACCCTGCATTCTGGGAGCGCAGTGCTCTAGTGGGGTAATAGGGTACTATGGGCTCTTTAAGATATGATGGTGCCTGACCAATAAGGGCTTTGTAGGTGAGGAGAAGGATTTTAAATTCTATTCTGGATTTTACGGGAAGCCAGTGCAGAGAAGCTAATATGGGCGAAATATGATCCCTTTTCCTGGTTCTTGTCAGTAAGCATGCCGCAGCATTCTGGATCAACTGGAGCGTCATAAGGGACTTATTGGGGCAACCTGATAATAGGGAGTTGCAATAATCCAGCCTAGACGTAACAAATGCATAGTTTTTCTGCATCTTTTTGAGACAGGATGTTCCTGATTTTTGCAATGTTATGTAGGTGAAAAAAAGCAGTCCTTGAAGTTTGTTTTATGTGGGAGTTAAAGGACGTTTCCTGATCAAAGATAACTCAGATTCCTTACGGTGGTGCTGGAGGCCAGGGCAATGCCGTCTAGAGTAACTATGTCTTTAGATAATGTGTTTCGGAGCTGTTCGGGACCAAGTACAATAACTTCAGTTTTGTCTGAGTTTAGCATCAGAAAGTTGCTGGTCATCCAGGTTTTTATATCCTTGAGGCATGCTTGAAGTTTAACTAATTGATTGGTTTCATCTGGCTTGATTGATAAATATAATTGGGTGTCATCTGCATAACAATGAAAATTTATGGAGTGCTTCCTAATAATATTACCTAAAAGAAGCATATATAAGGTGAATAGAATAGGTCTAAGCACAGAACCTTGTGAAACTCCGTGACTAACTTTGGTGTGCATAGAGGATTCATCGTTAACATGTACAAACTGATATCAATCTGATAAATACGACTTAAACCAACTTAGTGTGGTGCCTTTAATGCCAATTAAATGTTTAGTCTCTAGTCTGTAATAGAATGTGATGGTCAATGATATCGAATGCAGCACTAAGATCTAACAAGACAAGTACAGAGACAAGTCCTTTATCTGATGCAATTAGAAGGTTGTTTGTTCTGTGGCACATAGCCTTTTAAGAAGGACAGATTGATCATATCTAGTAAAGAAGTGCTAACTAAGGGTAAAACTTCTTTAAGCAGCCTAGTTGGGATGGGGTCTAAGAGACACTGGTACAAAATACAAGTGTTATGTAAATATAAGTGTTATGTGGTTCTGCAGTTACTTCTGGAAAGTCTGAAAAAGTTCTCAGAGTGAGCATAACACTTGCTCATAAACCCCTTAACCAATCTAGGCACAAGCTAATGTTGTTTCCTAGCAGGTAATAATGATAAATGTATTAACACAATAAACACATAGCCTACACACAATATTGTGTGCAACAACAACTGTACAATGGCTTATTTTTAAGAGGTTGGCAAGGGTCAGAAGAAAAATCAATCCCTATATTACTTAGCTATTATTAGGAAAGTCGCTTTAGCACCCATAAACACAGAATTATGCTAACGCTTGAAGTATTGCCGCTGGAAATTCTAATTGATTTGTGTCTCTAGAGGAAAATTACACCAGGATTTACATGACAGAGCCTGAAAAACCAATATGACCATCTACTCACTGTTTAATTAATCAACCTGTCTCTGAGGTGGTTTACTGCTGAGAACCTAGCCACTTTCCACTTTACCAACTTTCCCTGGTAGGATGGTCCTGAATGTGGGACTCTGTATTTGTATAAACTTGTACAGAAAGAGATCATTTGAGGTCAGTGTTTTGAAGTTAGTGGTTTCCCATGAATGGTTAATTTATTTAACCAACCTTTGTTAACCTGGTGTTATTTAAGCAATGTAAATGTAGAGTTTCTCCAAATAACGAGAGAGGTTGATCAGTTCCCTAAGATAAGAGATAATTAATCCTGGAGGGAAAGATTAATTGTTACAGCAGCACAGGGAACAGGCAAGAAGAGGTCGATCCAGATTGCTTTCGGCTTTATTTTCAAACTATCATCACCAGAAAGAAACAGAGGTGTAACAATCAACAGTTAAGCCTTAGTGTGCTGTACACAGTACAATATGTGCTCCCAAATGACACTGACATTTGTTAAGCTGTTAATGAGTCTGTATGAGAGGTGACAAGTTCCAGAATACAATATTAAGTAGTATATATATTAGGGCTGTACCCGACTCAGAATTTTGTTAGTCAAATCGGATTTGGCTGTACAATCTGAATATTCAACTATTCATTCCTTTTTTTTCATTTAAATCATGCAACACTTTATTGAACTGCCAGATTTTTGAACAGGGTTCGGCGAGACATTCAGGGTGACAACGACGTTCACATAATATAGTCAACAAGCCAAGTTAGCCCTCCGAGCTAATGCATACTAACTATGCTAAGAATGGATCAGAAATGTGCAACAACATTTTTTTACCAACACTAGAAAAAAAGCCAGAGACTATATGAAGTTGCTGTGAGCTGTAAATTCACCACTTCTAACCAGAAGGCAGCAGATAACGTTATCATGGAGCCTGAGTGGGCAAGACCTCTCTTCATCGTCTGCCTCACTCAGACTCACCCTGGGTCCCGGTCCGCAGCTGCCTGGACCCGTCGCAGACATCTTCACCGAGCGGACGGGATGACTTGACGTAGTGGAATGATTTTACTCCAAAGAGCAGCGTGAAAATGAGGAGCGCTGACTCTGCAGCTGTTTCTGGGGTCCGAAATGTCCCCAGAAGTACACTACACACTGACTGACAAAAACCACCAACATAAACGACTGCTCAACTTGAAGAATCTCAGTCGACTGAGGGGTCTCCAACTGATGATTCGAATCTTCCACTTTCAGGGGGCAGCCCTAATATATAGTATATACTAATGAACAAAAATTCTATTCTTTTGTTTATAAATTATAGGCTATAAACCTGTATACATTCCTGAAAAAAATTATGTTACGTACCTGTCTGCTGTTTGTAGCATTAAACAAGCCTCACATGAAAGTAGCACTTTTGAAACTAGCACTGTTGAGAGGAATTTGCATTGTAGCAGCCCATAGCAGTATCACTGAGGTGACAGAATTGGGAGAATATTAAGAAAAACCTTTGCTGTTACTTAGGTCAATGGTCATTTACTCAAGGAGGTATTGTATGCATCCTCCTCCAGTCATTCAGTATTTAATTCAGAACTTCAAACCCCACATACAGTAGTCAACACCTGTCATCCCCTGTACACACTCATTAACAGCTCAACTGATGTCATGATGATAAGCAATCTAGGCATGCACCAGGTGTATATAAACTGGTAATTCTGGCATCTCTGTCGCCTCCTGATGATAACAGTTTTGCAGATCTTTTACTATGTTACCTTTTTTATTTCCTGACAGCAGACGTTTTCCACTTCAGTCTGCATTTCAGCGCATTTCCCACACATACACCAATTAACAGAGGCATATAAATAAAAAAATGTATATACTGCTTGTGATTGAAAAACTAAATCCACTGTTAGGTCACACAATAATGAGCGTAATATTTACCAAACAGAGACCTCCTGCTGTAATCTTTGTAGCTGTGGATGTTCGTGCTGCCCATATTCCAATCGGATTTGGGCTCAAACATGTACGGGTGGATTTGAGAAGTTGCCATTTCCAATCAAGAACGAGAAATTATGTTACTTAATAGGTTTACAGTTTGCTTTCGGAACATCCACACCAGCAAGAGGATGAGGTGGTGCTCACAAGCGCTGGGTGCTGCTGCCCCTCGGCAGGCTTCCGGAAGTTTGGACAACCAGAAGAAAGTGGGCTTTTAGGAAGGGGGGCCTTAAACAGACAGGAGTTAAAACAGCTTGTTTCAGACAGAGGATGAACTGAGGGGCTGCATAAAGGGTCAGTATAAGATAAATAAGGTTTTTTTTTTTAAACTGTGAATCATGCAAAGCTACTCTAGTGGGGTCCCAGAATAAAAATATAGAGCTGGAAATGAGCATAAAAGGTCCCCTTTAATGTCATGTTAATCCTATCCTGCCCCCTTTAAAACAAACTAATTGTATTAAGTCATTCTGGAAATGAGCGTGGTCTAAATGCCTTACTTTTTGGTTAATATAGAACATGCAGCTGAATCTATCTGAACAGGACCAAGAGGATTCCTTTGGGGATTTGAGAGGGTGAAAAGTCAATTGTGTATTTATTTATAATACAGCCAAGTTTATTTCTTAAGGATTTGTTGATCAACTCCTATTTAGCTCAGGACTTGTACTGATATTTAATGTGATCTAATATTCCAACCTGGTGGTCAGTAGAGGGCATGCTCCTTATTGTTAGGATTGTTTATTACCATTGATTTGAAGCTAATGTTTCACTGTGATTTTGGCTTACTTTCTAGTGGGCTGTATGTGCAGGAGAATAATATGTACCCATCATCCAAGGTCCCTAACCCACAACAGTACCATGACATCTGCTGATGGAATTTGTCTCTTGCCCAGTATGACAGATCCAAGCAATATGGAGCCCAAGGACACGGGACATAGACCATGCCAAACGAGGATGATAGACTCATTCTCTCATGAACTAGGACTGAACCGGCAAAACAGATCTCAAAACCTTTCCTTCCTTTGACTTTCCTTTCCTTTCCATACTTAGCCATTCCTTACTTTCCTTTGCCCTCCCTTTCCTTTCTTTGCCTGTTTTTTTTGCATTTTTTTCCTTTCCATAAATTTCCTTTCCTTAATTTTCCCTCCCTCCCCTTTCAATTCCTTTGCTTTCATCCTTTTTCCTTTCCTTCATTTTTTTCCTTTGCATTCTTTTCCTTCCCTTTCCTTTGATAATTTACTGTAAAATAGTGATTGGAGGAAAGAAAGAATGTGCACAAATCTGAATTGCTACAGATAAAAGAATGATTTTCTAAGATTGTAAAAACACAAGACATCTCTACAATTGAAGACAGCAAAAAATGTAAATCCAACCTATAATCTGTCTTCAGAGTTTTGTGTCTAGGAGCACCACAAAAATGCAGCATGAACCTCCAGAATCTCCCACAGAAATGTAATCCAAAACTTCATAGGTCAGATTTTTCAGCTGAGATGACATCAGTTGCTCGCTGGTGAGATGACTGAAAGCTGTTTCTTTATATGATATCTTCAAATGAGTGGGTATTTTTAGTAGATTGTCTGAAATGATCTTTTAAGAAGCACTTGTGTTTTGCGTCACAGAGTGTTCCCAAACAGGAGGACGTTTAGTGAAATTATTGGAGCCTGTGTGTGTGGATTTGTGGTCATTGTGTTGCACCCTCATTACACTTGGCAGCAGTGTGTACACCCATAACCTCTCCAGCTATAGCAGCACTTGGATAGCTGACATATTCTCTCTATTCCCCTCTCTCAGATTGTCGGCCTCTCTCCCACTTGCTGCTTCTCTTGCCAGCTACCGCCGCCGCTCTGTCTGATTCGGCAGATACGCTACACAGACTGAAATACTGCTAAATTAGCTAAGTATACAGTAAAATGTCTCCTCTAAAAGAGCTCTGTTTGTATATGCTGTGACCTCAACACACCTTTTTATATTGCAATCAGTGAAGTTAGCCCAGGGCTAAGGGCACTCTGAAGCTTTTTTTAAAATATTCTGACCCAACTGGGACTCTTAGCCGTGGGGAAGCAAACATTTTGCACTGCTGTCTTTTGAAGTGGGTATGAAAGGACCTAAATTTAACTTGGGTAAGAGCTCAGTCTTTCATGAAAATATACTTTGAAAGAAACACCCCAAAATGTGTTTTCTATATGCTTGTTTCTGCACATTTTTGGACAGAAATGAATGCAGTTTGTGTCTGTTCTGCAGTAGACTGACTGTTTGGCCTGAATAAATAAGTTCCACCTGCGTGTGGGCACCACCACCGACCGCTAAAATCACTGTTGGAGAGCTACCACCACCCACCTCCGCCTTGACGAATCAGAGAGAGATGAGAACTGAGGTGTCAACACCATTGGAAGGCAGTGGAAGTCAAAGAATCCACCTGGAGCTGCCTGGTGTCAGTAGCAGGCCTCATGCTAGCTCTGCTTCTGTACATGATGTATTTTTAGCCTAAAACGATGGGGAGCAAGATTGAGTCAGCTTCAGGTTGGAAGAACTTTCATAACTTGAATAAACAACAACACACAATGAAAATCTGTGTGCTTACATGCATTCCAAGAAAACTACGGATTATTAGAACTTGGGTTTGATTTTTGTAGCTCCATTGGTTCTATCAGTTAACATTGTAATCAAAATAGGTCCAACAGGGCAAGAAACCTGAGCAGTCAGACAATCCGACAAGCTGTACACCAAGTATTTGGAAGAAAAAACAAAGGGTACTGGCAGCCTGACTTCCTGGTTCAATTTTGACTTAGTGTACTTACCGTACCAATAAAACTGATAGCTGGAGATACAAAAATAAAACCAGTTGTAATAAATCGTAGTTAACGTGTTATTGTCAACTTTGTGCAGTAATCTGATTTCTTCTGTATTCAATGATTTTTTGGCCACTTGAGTGCAGCACAACAAACTGTAAACACAACACTGACATATTATCACCTTATAAGGTTGTTGTGGTGCACATGTTAGGCAACAGTTTCCTATTTACACATCCAGCAGACACAGAGCAGCATTAGCATTCATTTGAGTTTCTGGCCACCTGATGAATCTAAGTCTAATATTCACTCTCCTTTTAGCTCTGTTTATGTCTCCACCAGCTCCTGAGAAAAATATCTGTCTCTTTAGCTACTAAATGCACCACTATGTTCACTAGATAGTTGCTAACTTTGTTAGTCTGCTGTTTGGTGCTGGCAGGTAGTGTACAGTGGGTCTATCATAGCTTTTTAGTTGCCTGCTGCTGCTGGAAACGACACTGATGAGAACGGCGAGATTGAACAAAAATAATAAAGTTGTGGGCCGCAAAAACCAAAACCAAGAGCTGAAACATAACGCAAACAAAAACGCTCCGTAGAGCTGAGGGGAACTGCACAGTTGGGTGATAATTCTCTGTGGGTTCATCACTAGCAACCTTTATCAAATTACTCATTATTGATTTGATACACTAGTAATATAAAAATGTTGGTAGTGCAGCTTTATACATCATGTATATGAAAAACCTGGCTTCTGGCTTTGAGGAGGGACCTACAGACAACTAATATCCCCAGCTATATTTCTCCTGGAAAAAGCTGAATTCTTGGCCATGTATATTCACAATCATGTTTCTAATCTGCTTTTTTACGCATGTGCATGTGGACAACAAAGACTTCAGAGGAGGAATGTATCTCTGTGATCTCTGTGATCTCTGTGCAATGCAGCAGCCCCTGAGGCAAATTTGTGATATGTGATATTGGGCTATATGAATAAAATTGACTTGACTTGACAGGATGAAAAGAAAGACCATTAGCAATGCATCCTCAGATTAGAAGTAATTTAATTCAAACATTGACTAAAACCGAAATTCTGTGCATTTGTATGCTTCAAACAAAGTGCTTGTCAGAACATCAAATAGTGTCTGAAACCCTCGCTCACCACACCATTCTGACATCGGAATTGGGGGGGCGGTTGCGTCCAACAATTTTGTCTAAATTTCCGAAAGCAACAATCATGCCCACTTGAAATAGCAATGTGCAGAGGTGAAAGAGGATTTGAACTTCTCTCTCAGGCTCTCTTTTTCATTCTTCCCACAATTACCTCTGCCACTTTTCTATGTGTATGAACGAGTGCAACACCATGAATGCCTTCGAGGAGAGACTGGCTGAAAGTGCACGCTGTTGTCCCCATTTGTACGTGACATCGAGTCTTTCCCCTTCCTATAACAGCAGGCCTTGAGTGTGGCCATTCGGAACAGGTATAAACACTTGCCTTCAGACAAGGACACAGTGTCTTTTATCACTAAAACACTCTTGGTTTCAAATTAAAGTCAGGGGGAGGGGAGAAATAGTATTACTGACCTGCTGCATGTATACATGGATTGTACTGTAACCAGGTAATTATAGTGCATATAAATGTATTGTCCTATTTCTGGCATAACCTGAATTGTCCAAGTAGCCTGGTTTCTTTTGAGTGTCCTGAATGTAAAACTTTTCTCATGCATGTTAAGAAAACAAAAGGGATCAATATTAACAAGCATCTTGCTTTTTGTTCAGTGACATCTTCAAAGCAACATGTCCACACAATCAACAGTACAGTATCTTAAGTTCAGCTGTTAAAGTCACAGGAGAGAAGTGTTCGCTGCTGCTGAATGTGTTTACTTACGGACCTCAACTTGATTACAATTCAAAGAGGCAGTCTCACAATGCTTGTTCACTGTGGAAATATGACCTAAATTTTGTCATGGAAGCTATGCTTTGAAGTTGGAAATTAGACTGGGGAACTTTTATTCTTCCTGTTAGAAGAAGGCGGCTTATAAAACACTTTCTTTTTTCATTAAATTCTTAATATCAAAGCTTTTGAAGACTCAATTAGCCACATCTCTGGTCTTGTCATAAAGTTATTTTAGACTAGGATTTAATAGAGGGTCATGGAGAACAGAATGGTAGCCGGGTCAGCGATATAAGCAGGCTGCACAACAGTCTGTTTCAGGAATGGAGCGTGTTTGTAAAGCGTTACGGCTCTGTGAATGACATCATTCAGGATTCCTGGGCCATCACGCAGCAACACAAACCATGGAGCATCTGGCTGTTGGGTGTATGCATAAATCCAATCTGACTCCAATCTATTAAAGCACTCTGGTTACACTGCTGCAAACCAGCATGACGGAGAGAGATGTAAGATTCACATGGTGAATAGGATGAAAGAAATCCTAAAAAAGTCATACTGTTAAATAGTTCCATAAATTATTTGTGCAAATACTGAATTCAGAAGTCTGTAGATGTCTTTACTAAATCAAAGAACCATAGATATTATTTAGAGACATATAGAGATATTTGTAAAAGTATATTTAAGTACAATTGCGTTTAGGCTGAGCATGACGAGCCCTCACCATAAGCGGAGTCAGGGGCCCCCAAGCATGTAAGTTAAAAGTGTTTTTGTAAAGTTTTATATTTTCAAGGAAACTGTACTAAACAGGTAACCAGGTTGATTTCTTTCTTACAGCGACTTTAACTTACAGAAATTTTTAGCCGTGAAATTTGTCTGATAGATCCCCTACAGCAGAGATTCACAATTAAAAGAGTCAGTGCTGCCTCATGCCAGTGAAAACATGGCTAATGAAGTCTGAATTGTATACAAGTCCTGAACGTTCAGGACTTGTATACAATCATGTGTGTTGTGTGATGTTGTCATGTTGTGTGACTTGATAGACTACACCTTTTATGAGTGTTTTCTTTAATTGCAGTTTTGTTTTAATTGTTGTCATAGGCAGAGTTTGAAATGTGCCCTGGGGGGGCAGACATTTTTAAACAGACGTCAGTACACAGTCCAACTATTGTGTGGCATGTTACGCGTATACATACAGCAACATAAGACAATAATGCCAAGCTTGCAATAAAGCCAAAAAACACAGTGCACCAAATGAGTTTCTGACCACTTGGTACTATATCCCACAAAGGCTTACGTAGGATATTTGTCTTTCACACATGAGTGCACACAACTGAAGCGCACCAGCGAACAAGTCTGTTAAAGGTGAAATATCAATTTGTTTATATTATACATTTAGGCTTTCATTTTCGATGTACCCTTTTAAAACATTTAGTGTACACATGGACTAATTTCGTGTTAAATTGAAAACTATGAAATATGCATATAACTCATCAACATATAGCGCGGACACAATTAAAAATGCTCAGCAACAGTGTCGCCTGTTGTTATAGGCTTGTAAAATATATACACTAAAAAAAACAGTGTCCTACCTAGTGTAGAAGTAAATGCCTTTTCTTGCGTCCCGCGTATATGTCCATCTTCTCCGAGTTTCGACGGTAACCTCATGATATCAACGACTTTACACAAATAAGATCTGTTCTTCTCAACAGCAGCTTTATGGCTTTCACAAAGTTTAGCTGCAATAGATCCTGAAGATGCACTCTCCTTAAAGATATCCCATTTAACCATGCAGTTCAGAGGGGCCTGGGAGTTTGCGTGTTTGTCCAGTTTATTGCTCAGTCTTTTCCTGAGCTTCCAGTCTTTTTTGTGGGGAATGTCCATAATATGTATGTATAGTATGTATGTCTATAATACGTATGTCCATAATTTCTGCTCGTTGTATAACAGAAAAACTAGCTAGCTGAATCACTGAATACACAAAAGAGAGGGAACTCGCATTTAACGTCACACGTCACAACGTGCCATGTCATATGACTGCTTAAAAATGAATTTATTACAAAACCAAACATAATAGAATTCAGCTTAATTTCTTACAGTTAGTTTATTTTTTGCATTTTGCATTTCTTGCATGCAAGAAATAATTTTATTGGACCTATTTTAGACTCAATGTAGTGATATATTTCAGCCACTAGTGGGGGCCCCCCTGCCTCCCTGCAAACTCCGCCTATGATTGTTCTGCCCATTTGAGCACAAAGTTCATTTTAAAACTGGTAACCAGTTCTTTCACTATATCACAAGATACAATTGAAATTATTGAGGAAGGGCGTCGCTTTGTGTTGAAAAGTGGTAGGGACATAAGGGCTCAGATGAAAAAAAACATTTTTTTAAATGGTCTTCAAAATATGTAATTTTAGATAATGTAACTGATAACTGTAACTTAATGTAAACATTTTTTTTTAACGGCACATCCAAAGGGCATAGCCTAGGCTACTATAGTGATGACAATATAAAAATAAAAATACTCAGCATAAAACGCACAACAACGTCACTAAAAAGTAGTGGGGATGTGTCCCCAGTGTAAATGACACCTATGTTATTGAGTATAAAATAGAATATACTAAAGTAGAATGTACTAAAGCTAAGAATTAATTTCCATTGTGGTCCTCGTTGGAAAGGTTAAATGGTAACATGGCAGCACTTTTAGTCAGACAAGAAAGGGTCAAAAGTGAAATGTAACCAAGTACATTTACAATACACAATACTTAAGTACAATTTTAAGGTACTTGTACTTAACTCAAGTATTTCCATTTTATGCGAAATATTGTACTTTTGACTCCACTGCATTTATTTGACAGCTGTAATTACTAGTTACTAAGCTTTTACATATAAAGCATTTGATCAGCTTATATATGATACATTATTATAGTGATCACACATGCATCAGTAATCATAATCAAATTACATAATATATAATAATATAACACTCATAGCTGCTATTTTTCTGCATATATATACTGTATGTACAGTATCATGAGTTTAGATTCATTAACACTTTGAGTTTTACATTTTGCATGTCTTCTTTTACTTTAAGTAAAGTAAGTAAGTAAAGGGCCTGAATACTTCTTCCACTACTGCTAACTGTTTAAAACAGGTAACTAAGTTGATTTTTCAGCCATTTTGATTGCATTTAAATTATTCTGCACTGTTGCACATTTGTTTTATTTCATGTATATTTTTATTCAGGCACAACAACACAACTCAAGCTAGTTTGCAATGCCTGTCCCTAAAGGAACAGGAAGACATATACAAAACACAGACACTGTTTTGGTAGAAAATACCATAAAACCTAATGAAAAGCATAATTTATGACTACATGACTGATCCCTGAGCAGCAGTGTATAAAAGTGTTTTCTTGCCCATGGTATTCCCATATCTAAAAGGAGCTATATATAGAGCACTGCACTCCCAGAACGCAGGGTTCCTTGTGGTTCCTAGAGTCTCTAAAAGTAGAATGGGAGCCAGAGCCTTCAGCTATCAAGCTCCTCTTCTGTGGAATCAACTTCCCGTTTGTGTACGGGAGGCAGACACCCTCCTCACATTTAAGAACAGGCTTAAGACTTTCCTCTTTGATAAATCTTATAGTAGGGCTGACTCAGGTGAGCCCTGAGCCCCCTCTTAGTTATGCTGCTATAGGCCTAGACTGCCGGGAGGCTTCCTACGATGCACTGAGCTCCTCTCTCCTCCTCTCCCTCTCCATCTGTACACACTCTTATCACATTAATGCTTGTTACTAACTCAGCTGCTTCCCTTTACCTCCTCTTTCTATCTCTCCTTCTGTTGCTTTCTCCAAGTGTTTCTGCCTCCGGAGCTGCGGAGTCTGGATCAGTGGTTTCTGAGCTGCGGAGTCGTGATCTGTGGTTGCAGAGCTGCGGAGCCTGGACCTGTGGTGCGGGCCATCCACTGCCCCCGTGCTGCTGCTCAGCAGCTGCTGCTGCTACTGTTGCTTTTGGACTTATTATTAGTATTACTACTACCATATTGCTATTAGTATTACTTGTATTAACATTAATACTATTCCCACTACTGTTGCTTTACCTCTGTATGTAGAACTTAACTGTGCTGTGCTACTGCATGTTCGCTTTCCTCATGCTCTCTCTCTATCTCTCCCTCGCTCTCTCCCTCTCCTCTCTCTCAACCCAACCGGTCGAGGCAGATGACCGCCCACCCAGAGCCTGGTTCTGCTCGAGGTTTCTGCCTGTTAAAAGGGAGTTTTTCCTTGCNCTGAGCTGCGGAGTCGTGATCTGTGGTTGCAGAGCTGCGGAGCCTGGACCTGTGGTGCGGGCCACCTGCTGCCCCCGTGTTGCTGCTCGGGAGCCGCTGTTGCTACTGTTGCTTTTGGACTTATTACTAGCATTATTACTACTACCATATTGCTATTAGTATTACTTGTATAAGCATTAATACTATTTCCACTACTGTTGCTTTACATCTGTATGTAGAACTGAACCGTACTGTGCTACTGCATGTTCGCT
>LKNJ01006770.1:0-15442 GCA_002120245.1 Maccullochella peelii
TTTTAGGGGCCAGGGATGCTTCAATGCTCATGAAACTTGCCACACACGTCACAATGGACTAATTTAGTTGTCTGATATGTGTTCTGGAAATGGGTGTGGCAAAATGGCTGCGCTTCGCCGGCAAACAGGAAGTGCTTTTCAAATGGACTTTAAATTGTCCAATCTGCTCCAAACTTCACATGTTTTATGACAGTACCGGCCTGAAGGCATCTATATGCCACAATTCACTGATAGTCATAGCGCTGCCTATTGACATCAGGAAATGACAAGTTTTATAGTCTGACATAGTGCTCCTAGCAGTGTGTTTGTTTTAGGAGGTGTCCTCTGCCGTTGGTCAGACACGCAGAGAACAGAAATACTACTTTTTAGTAATTCATGACGTGGCGGATGCTGCAAGCCCCGACGTGCAGGAGGTGCTCGGGCCCGTTCATCGCTGCTTGCAGCTTTAATTCAGTTTGTATTTATATTATACGTCATGTTTGTATTAGCTTTTAAAATCTTAATTTGAGGGAGATCTACTGTGTAGCTTCTTGACCTCTCCTGCTCCATTGGTTACATCTGTATTGGTTTTCATGCTTTTGTACAAATGCAAAATAAACCTAACTCATCTCTCCCTTTCTTGGTAGGCGTTTAATGTCAAACACCTGCAGGAAGTGGTGGTATTGTTGTTGTTGTTGTTGTTGCATTTATGGTAGCTTAACAGCAATGGAGAAAGCCACAAAGTAGAAGTGATCTGAATTAATTAGTGAGTGGAAACAGCTGAAAACACATTTTAACACAAATACTAAGTGGTGAGTATGACATGACCTAATTCCACCCCCCCAATGTATTTATGCTGCCTTTATTTGGGCACACAATGTGTCTGTGATTTCAAGCTCTTCCACAATGGAAAAGCCAGAATAGATTCACATGACATTACCAGCTTTACCTTGAACTGTTGCTCCTGTTTGAAACAATGCAGACACATCATATCATATCATATCATGTATATCATATATACATTAAGTATACACCTTTGTCCCCTCTGCCCTGCAGGACCGAGCTGACAGAGCTGCCCGCTACGCCAAAACCCAGGAGGAGGAGAAAGCTGCTAAACAGGCCCTACTGCAGGCCAGACAGGCAGAGCAGGAGGCCAGGAAGGAGGCATTAGTCAGGGAGAGGAGGTAAAGACTTCATGGAGACCAAGGAGTCCTGTGTAGGTTTCAGCTGCAAGCACTGCAGGAGAAAATCTAGCCAAAACTATCATCTTGACGTTCTGTGTATGCCTGTTTCACCACAGACATTTTGACATGTCACATAAAGAAAAGTGTAACCAGAAAAGGCAGATTCCTGTGTGCTCGCTGCCTAAATTTAGCAGTTAAACTGTTCTGCTGATCAGAAACTCTTCAGGAAGTGATCTTATAATTGATGCCTATAAACCATGTGTATATTTATGTAAATCATCTGGTAGCTACGGTCATTCAGATCTACGGTCGATTTGCAGTCTACTAACACTAATAATGCTTATAATCAGTTTGTGACACTAGAGAGCATACGTATAGCCATTAGAAGCATGTTTGATTTCCTCAAGTGGGTCCTGAACATTCTGAAATTTCCATGTCAAAGTATGATAAGTAGAAGGACAAAAAAGCATCCAGAAGAATAAGAGTGCATCGCTAAAGGTGAGCACACTAGTTAATGACATTGATAATGGCTGCATTCCATTCACGTGAGTCATTCTGGCTCACTAGCCGAGCTTAGTGGGACACAGCCGTCATTCATGTTATCAGGTACAACGCAACTCAAAATGTCTGCTGTAAAAACGGTGTTTTTCCACCCAGTCTCTGGGGCCGATGGTCTGAATACTGTGTAGGAGCCTTTCCACTGTTACAGCTAAGAAGGGTACCAAAGGAGTAACATGAGGCCACGTGAGACGCAGAGAGAGAGAGAGGAAGAATCACAAGATAGAGCTTCGCTTCTCTGAAATGTGTTGAATTTTAACCTCTGTGTGTGTGTGTGTGTGTGTGTGTGTGTGATCAGTACCATAGCCAGGATACAGTTCCGCCTCCCAGACGGCTCATCCTTCACCAACCACTTCCCCTCACAGAGCAGACTGCAGGAGGCTCACACCTTTGCTGTTCAGGTCTGTGTGACTACTGTGTTTCCGTACAGTCGCTGCTCATGTGGTGGTTGGTATGTTGAGGATTTTAAAAAGATAACCTCAGCAATACATCACTCTTCTTCCTAGAAGGCCTGGATTCACCATCACCATAAAGGAAGTGTGGTTTTAAATACAGAACTGGGGATAATCAGAAATTCGATCATACTGTGATAATATTTTTAGGGAGAAAAACGCTCGTAAAGGTACACCATCTTTTGAGATGATCCCCAGGATTTCAGCATATTCTGGTACCACACTGATCTGAGGAGGCTACTTCTCCTGCAGTGGAAATGCTTCCCATTCAGACAGGTTGAGTTGTGTTTAGTTGGATGCATTGTTGGACATTTAGTTGTACCAGAAGGGCAATCGTTCTGATATAGAGCCTGTATGTCTGTTAAAGCTAATTGTCCATGAACAAGAATATTGAATGATCAACCCTCTCAAACATGATGACTGAGTTACTGAGCTGTACGGGAGCATTCATTCTGAAGCTTTGAAGAATAACAACTTTGATTCAAAACATTTCCTACTGATTATGACTGAAGAAGAGCTGGTTAAGTTCACTTCTTTTTAATCCAGGTGCACCAGTTGTTCCACCCTTGATATCTAGTGTGTGTGTGTTTTGTGATAGTGACTCATACATTCAGAGATGCTGCTGAAAACTAAACACAGCATTACAGATGGAAATCAACTGTTGATCTGTCTGCTCTCTGTCCCTTGGACACTTACACACAGTCACTTTTCCTCTTACATTCCTGATGAAAGTTGCCACTGGGTTTGTTTCCTATGTCACTGTGTTTTATGATCAACAGTGAAGTCATTAGTGTAGTCCTTTGGTGGGTTTAAGTCCATGGTTCTCTCTCTCTTTGGGTCAGCTGCTCCACTGAGCCTAGTGCTGGTGATTCTGGACCTGTATCACTTGGCTCTGTTAACTCTGGGTTTATCAGTACAGTTATCAGCGTGTCCATGTGACAGAGGTGTAGTAGTTCATTACAAGCGACATCATCAGAACCATGAATGAAGTACTTAATATGACGTGAGATGAAACAGTCATACCTGACAGCAGAAAGTGATTGTTTTTAAAGAGGTGAAATGTATAAAGTATAATCATTTAACCAAATATTAAAGTAAGGCTGTAAGTGTGTGAATTATTACATATTATTATTACATATGTTTCTAGTACAGTGTTTTCTGCTGTTTTGTCTGATTGATGTCTGTTTGTGCTGCCAAAGCAGAGAGGAGAGGAGGTCTATCTGTCTGATGGTGCATTTCTAATCATAGGAGCTACTTATTCTCTGATAAAAGACCACAGAGGGTTTAGTTCTGATTTCAAATCAGGATCACAGAGTCTCCTCGTGTTATTCTGAGCTGCAGTGATGAGTGGAAAAGCATGGAGTCAGTTAATGTGGTAAACTCCCCCTAAACAAAGCCAAAGGATTCTACTGATCTCTAAAAAGATCTACTGCTATTACTAGTCACATTATTGTAAACTTTTGTCCCTGTCAGCTTCTGTAGGAATGATGACTCCATATTTCCAGTGATCTAATTGGTCAGTATAGTCTGGAGCAGGTTAGCCATGCAACATAGCCATGGAGATGTAGTGCGCCAGCTTTGTGACACCAGAAAACCTGAGTGAAACCCAAAGATAGCTGGCTAACCCACTAATGTGACTTGGTGATACAGGCCCAATGATTCCACATCAGTCACATCTTTGAATAATGTGGTGGTGGACTGAAGTGGATCACATAGCACTGTAAATCCCTTGTCCTGTTCCTGTCTCAGGAAGTGGGAAACCGCTATGGCAACTTCTCCCTGGCGACCATGTTCCCTCGGCGGGAGTTCACCACTGAAGACCTGGACAAGACTCTGTTGGAGCTGGAACTGGCTCCGAGTGCTTCCATCGTGCTTCTGCCAGTGAGTAGACCAGAGTCCACCTTCCATGTGTCACTCGGTAAACGTCCCACCTAACTGAGTGGTCCCTGAATAATACAAATGGACCAGAACAGCGGATCTTCACTGTGATGCTCTTAAACACAACGGAGTAGGAGATGTTCAGATGAGTCTCAGTCTGTGTGTTAAGTACAAAGCTGGAGTCAGGACAAGCTTAGCTTAGCATAGTATAGGGAAGCAGGGCAAAACAGCTAGGCTGGCTCTAAACAAATGTCCCAAAATGTTGAACCATTCCTGAAACGTGCTCTCCCTCTCAGCAGTCAAGCAGGCCTGCTAACACAGTGGTCCAGTCCTCTGGGGGGGGTATCTGGGCAGTTCTGGGCACACTCCTCTACCCTCTGCTGGCTGTATGGAGGTTCCTCAGCTCCTTCCTGTTTGCAACCCCACCCCCTCCTGGAGCAGCATCCAGAGGCCCCGCCCACCAGTCCAACTCTTACACCAACTCAACATCAGCCTCCGACAAAGCAAAGAGGTGAGTGCTGGTCTCTGCTGCATTTCAGGTAGAAGCTCTTCATCAACTAAAGCAGGACTCTAGCTTCTCTTACCTGCACCACCCTATTCTGGTGCCAGAAAAACATCCACAGAAAGAAATGACAGCACTGCCTGAAATGTGTAGATTAGCAGTGGACTCAACATGTGCTGGTGGAGGCACAAGCTAAGCTGCTGTATTCACAAGGACATACATCCAAATTTAGATGGAAAACGCACTTCAGTGTAATGTGTCCTCCTCTAGGACCGGCCAATAATGCATCACTGCCTATGTTAATTGTTGTTAACATGAGAGTTGCTGCGCCAGTGAACACAGCGGGCCATTTCTGAATGAGTACTTCAGCTGAGGAAGTATTGATGTTTCTTTTTTCATTCATCAAAGCCATTACATGTAATTTATGCACCAATAAAAATGTCTAATCTGAGCTGAACCAGCTTTGAACGGCTTTGAGTGGATCTGTACGGTTTTAGTAGCAGATGCTGGACCGTGTATCTAGGTGTATATTAGACCTACAACTAAACCCTCACACACTACATACAGGTCACATGGTCTTGGCAGCAGTTTAGTACTTAAGACTTTTTGTTGAATTCCCTACACAACATTTAGTGCCTGTATGTGTATCTAAGAGCTTTGACTCTATTGTACTTGTGCTACTGTTACACTACAGTTTAATAGAAACAAGATTGATTTTATTGCTATATACAGTATGTATCTACTTTACAGTATGTGGTAATTGACTCACTGTGTGTCCTGCCATTTTCCTCTGTGTCCGCTCAGAGAAACACTCTCCAAGCACACTCGGGAGAAGCGGCCTAAGGACTTCAAGAAAGACGGTAAAATCTGCAGACTCAGGACTCAGGAGGACAGCGAGGATGACAACAACACCTGGAACGGGAACTCCACCCAGCAGATGTAGCGCAGTAACAGCAGCTGTCCTGGTGTGATTAATTCAGTCTGACCAGTTCAAGAGTGCTACATATAGGGCTGATCCTTTTGTTCTGTCTTTCTCTTACTGTGTTCCGGGCCTACGCCCCTGCACCTCGCCTGCATGGGTAGATCAATACTAATCAACAGAAGCTCCTTTGGGCTTAAGCTGAGTGTTTTTGTGTTGATTATGACATGATTCTGTCTCCTAAACCAGGCTCAGATTACAGTGACGGGCTGCACCGGCATCTTCTGTTGTGTTTGTCGCTCACAGCTGATCATCCTCAAACCCATCCCACAGATTTCAAATGAACTGGCTGCCCCTGATTGACAAGTAAACCGATGACCTGACCTGAGGATATAATCTGAGCCCAGCTTTACATTATTGTATGGAGTTAACATGAGAAGGGATTGGGTGATTGCCAGTAACTCATCCAGATTGTTAGCTAACAGCAGAATGAAGATTTTTTTGTTTTAGATGTATGAAATATTTCATCAAACAGCTTGCAGCCGCTGGCAGGGTAATATACGTCTGTAGCTGTTGGAGTTCACACACACACTGGCACTATGTGTTTCTACTAGTTGACAATGGGTGACTACTGTAGTTCTCCTCATCCAACAATGGAAATTAAAGCAGCCTGTTTTTCAAAAAACTGTGTCATGGTTGTTTGTTAACAAGGACTGAGTCTTACCTGACCCGCGTTACCTTCACACATGGCTGAACTTATTCAGGCCAGCATGATGTCATCATGATGCAGATAAATGGGCTCTCTGAACACGGTGAGAGGTTTGGTTTATCTTAAATACTCCTCTTATTTTGAAATAAAGGCAACATGGAAACCATGATCATATGATAGTGTCATGCCACCTCATCTTTATTTGTTACCAGCCCTGTCTCATAAAGCAGATCCAGCTCAACTAAATAAAAAATGTATCATTTATGAAACATGAGTCAAATGTAGCTAAATTGTTTGTCCCAATGTATACAGTTTAACCCTGAAGAAATATACTTGTGTGTATACATAAGTACAGTCAAAATGTAATGTAATACCATGTTTTCTGGCTCCAGCGGTCAGGAACCTTTAGCTGAATATAATTATTTTGTTCATATAACCTGCATTTGGATTGTCTTTAAGGTTTACTGGTTCCAATGTCTTGTACACTCTTTATCATGTGAAGGTGCTTAACCTTTCCTGTGAAAGGTCAATAGTTAGCATGTTCTCATTATCTCATTTTTATAAGCAGCCAGGGCTGTTGTGGGGAGGACAGTTAATGGAGGCATTTATAAGTGAGTGTATAGCAGAGTTCGCACTGGAAGGCTCAGACTGTATTCTGTGTGTCAAAGCACCATGCAGGCCATTCTGGGCTTCTCATGCCACGCTGATATCCCAAAACACATCCTGCTTGAATATGAACCTGATTTTCCTGTCTGAATGAATTTAACCTATGTTTGAGCAGGGTACTCAAACAGTGTATTGTTGACCAGTCTAAATGAAACCCAGTTCGACTGTCATTCACACCAGGCCTGAGAAAAAAAGAGGGATAAACCCATCCTTATATTATTGTATTAGTTTAGTTTGTGGCTCCATAGGGGACTTGATTAGTCTCTTTTAGATCATTCTTTTGGTTTTACAACACATTTACTGTTTAAACCACCCTCATTACCCTCCCATAGCTGTAGTGGAGCATTTAGCAGCTAAAGAGCCAGATCATTTTCTCAGTAGTCGGTGGAGACCAAACCAGTGCTAACAGAGAGGGAATATTGGACCTATTGTTGTCTGTTGGCCAAAAACAGCTTGAAATCGTAACCCTTCTGACATTGAAAATAAGCACAAACACAATTTGCAAATGGTTAACTTTCTGATCTTTGTTCATTCATTTTACCTCCAATTCTAATTTGATTTTAAAGATATACATTTAGAAGAAATCATTTTAGCAATCACTAAAAGTATGAGTCACATGAAGAGAAAAACAGTGCTTTGAACTATAAAATGAGCATCAATGTTCTTATGATACATCCAGTGTATGTATGTGAAACACCATTATATCCTTCCCATATACATACTGTACCACTATAAACTGTTATTATTATTATTGTTATAAGCTATACTACATTACAATATATCTTGTGTAATTATTATAGGCAATGAGCAAAACTGCATCATTTTTGGAATAAGTAAAATACAATGCAACTGAAATCATGTGAAGACAGTACATGACAGTAATTCATCATTAAGAAAGTAAGCAAGTCAACATTAATGTTGGTAAATAAATCTGTGAATGTGCACATTTGCAAATATGAGCATTACAAATGATGCCTGCTAACATAGATACCCAACTCCGATACAACAGAGATGCAGTGAACTCTGGCTGTGCTGCAGGTAGCCCTCACTCTCCAGTGAAGGTTGGGTTGGCCACAGTGGTGGTGGCATTCTGGAACAGCGGGTTGTCAGCCTAGCAACAGAGAAAGCCCAATGATTCGTATGTTTTCATCTATGATGTTTTTCAATCTTGTCTTGAAGTCACGTCGTTTCAAGACTTCACGTCATAAGCAGATTACAAAAGAGTGTCCCCTCTAGAGATCAGTAGAATCCTTTGGCTGGTCTGAGGGAGAGTTTACCACAATAACTGACTCCATGCTTTTCCACTCATCACTGCAGCTCAGAATAACACGAGAAGCCTCTGTGATCCTGATTGGAAATCAGAACCAAAACCCTCTGTGGTCTTTTATCAGAGAATAAGTAGTTCCCATGATTAAAAATGCAGCATCAGTCAGATAGACCTCAGCTGTTCTCCTCTCTGCTTTGGCAGCACAAACAGTCTGATATTACTTTAACTTTTTTATGTGCATCGCATAGTTTGTTCATCATTAAACAAAAAAAGCTCACATACTGCCTCTATACTACTGAACATGTTGCCAAACTCATTCATGATGTGTTATATGTATTATATTTGGATATGATTCCCAGTGTTTCTTTAACTGCTTATTTTATTGATTATATTGTATATGTTTCACCTCACTGAGTGTTACTTTCTACTTTAATATGTCAGCGTTGTTGAACACATTCTATAGATATTCTTTAGTTACCCTGATAGGTTCAAACAAATTTAGTATTTAAGTTGTTAAATATTATGAGTGATTGATGTTATTTGTGTTGCCTTCATCTCTTGTTCACAGTGGGCTTGTTTTAGTTTTGTACAGGGCATTATATATTCCACTCCAGCCGTCATGGCCCCCAGTGTAAAGGAGGCAGCAAGGTGGAAGCCGTGTGAATCAGCATGGCTGCCAGACTCACTCCTCTCTCTTAGCTTTGGCTGTTGCCGTGATTATGACTACAGCCCTGGTTGTGGCTTTGATTGTTATGGTTAGAGTTATGGTTTTGTGACACATTAGCTTTTAATGGGTGTAAAACTAACAACATGCAGGCTTTTGTGTGTGCAGTGAAGTGACATGGTTGTGCTGGCTAAGTGTTGGTGGTGAAGCTATTCCTGAACTCCTGGGGTGTATGAACACACCTGTCATTAGCTAATACAAGCACAACACAAAATGCCTACCACCAAAAGTGGATTGCCCAACAGTGAACACTCCTGCTATACCCGTCCTGGTAACATTAGCAAGGATGTGGCTGATGAAGCGAACAACTAGCAGTAAGTCATCGTCATCAGAGCACCCGGTGGCTTGTTGTGGATCACCATTCAGTTATATCTAGATTCTGTGACGCTCACACTGCCCTGCTATTGTTCATGAAGTGACCTGTCACTGTGGCAGCAGCAAAGAGATCCCTTTCAAAGGTAAAAACAACTTGCAGAGAGACTGAGTGGACTAGCAGTCTGTCAGTTAAGAGTTTGATTTAGAGCACGTTGTGAAGGGTTCTGCACAGTGCAAGGCTCATCAGTTTCCATTTAAATAACATTAGCTGAGTAGGCTGGAAGTTTGTTTTGGTAGGGTGTGTGTGCACTGATTGGCTGCCGTGCCAGCCTGGTAAAATGTTGAGTGACTTTGGAACAGAAAAGTAGTTCAGAAAAAAACATTTGGGGGCTCCGTAATATCCACACATGACAACTTAGGGAAAGATTGTCAGATCCCCATAGCCTCAGTTTTCTCATCATGCTGCTAGCTGGCAATAGCACTAAACATCAGCCTTTTACCTACATTGCTGCACTGCAGAACGGTCCAATCTGAATATTTTTCTAGAGTCTCTCTCATATGTAGCTTGCCATTGAAACATGAAAGGCATGCTTCACAACAAAACACAAAAATAACAACACCACAGAAGCTCTAGTTATTAAAATGATTGTGATCATTTCTAGTTTTTATTTTTGTTAGCAGTGATAATCAAAATGACATTCACATAAATGGTCTCACCTCTGCCCACTTAGATTTCTTCTTTTCATTTTCAAATTTCCTGAACTCTTTCACATCCTTCATATAGATGAATAACTTGATGATCATCAGCAGCAGGATGCCGATGAGAGCCACAGATGCAATGGAGCCTCCAATGATAGCTATGACGCTGGGTGGTTCCGGACAGTCTGGAGAAAGAGGGATAAATAACAGCAGGTTTTACAAATATCCAAAAAACTATTTTTTTTTAAAACAATGAAATGGAGAAAAGTGATAATCTGAAGACTTTTTTAGTCTCACTAGCAGCATGGCTCTAGGGATGGCAGAGTGAAATGTCTCAACAATGATTGGATAAATTGCCATGAAATTTTTGTACAGACATTTGTGGTGGCTAGAGGATGAATCCTAGTTACTTCAGTGATCCTCTGACCTCTACTGTAGTACCACCTTGAGGTTGATATTTAGGGCCCGAGCACCGACCTCGGTGTGAGGACCCTATTGAAACTGAAGGAATTATTATTCTTCTCCCAAAAGAATCGCAGTTTTGAGGGGTTAAAACTGCTCAAAAACTCAAAAACATGCGTCACAAGTGGTGAAAAATTTTATATTTTATGTGTGTAGCAAAATGGCTCAATAGCGCCCCCTACGGAGTAGCCCCTGCAGTATGTTTCACCTAGATGTACGAAATTTGACAGGCATCTCTAGACCTACAAAAAAGTCTATTGGACCTATACCCTAAACCCAACAGGAAGTCAGCCATTTTGAATATTCTGGTCATTTTTGTCATTTTTTGCCTCTCTATGAAAGCTATCTCCTCCTAGAGAATTTATCGCATCGACTTCAAATTTGGCCAGTACAATCTAAAGCCCTTTGTGATGAAAAGTTATTAAAAGCTTGAGTTTTTGTCGAACATGACATGGCCATTTTCAGTGTGTTGCCGCCAAACAGGAAGTGCTTTTTAAATGGACTTTACATTGCCCAGTCTGCTCCAAACTTCCCATGTGTCATGACAATACTGGGCTGAAGCCATCTATATGCCAAAATTCAGTCATAGTCATAGCGCCACCTGTTGACAACAGGAAATTATGCGTTTTATAGTCTGACATAGTGCTCCTAGTGGGTTGAGCAGAACAACCTCAAATTTGGCCAGTTAAGCCTTAAGAAGTTCATTATGCTTTACAGTGAATATTGTGAGTTTTCACTGACAGGCGTGTCCACATGGTGAATTTTGATGTTTCATTTTGATGTTTCATTTTGATGTTTCATCATGAAAAAATAAACTGTTGTAACTCGGCTCCATATAATCTGATCTTTTCCAGATTTCACACGTCATTAGATTCTTGGCCTGAAGACACCTAGGGGTCAATATTTCATCAAAGTCAGAGCGCCACCCACTGACAACAGGAAGGTACTGTCCCTATACTGTCACACCTCATTCCTAGCAGGTTAACCAGATCCACCTCAAATTCATCAATTGGTCAGCAGTGCCTTACCAACTTGTTGATGCTTCACTGTGACAATTGTGAGTTTTCATCAAATGGCGTTGCCGTGACAACGCATTCTTCGCCATGAAACAGGAAGTAGTTTTTGGAGGGGCCAGGGATGCTTGAAAGCTCATGAAACTTGCCACATATGTCAGAAGGGATTCATTTTGTTGTCTGATATGTGTTTTGGACATGGGTGTGGCAAAATGCCTGCGTTTCGCCGCTAAACAGGAAGTGCTTTTTAAATGGACTTTACATTGTCCAATCTGCTCCAAACTTCCTATGTTTCATGACAATACCGGCCTGAAGGCATCTATATGCCAATTTTCACTCATAGTCATAGCGCCCCCCCGGTGACAACAGGAAGTTCCTTTCCCTATACTGTGACACCTCATTCCTAGCAAGTTGATCACATCCACCTCAAATTTGGTCAGCAGTGCGTGTGTGTGTGTGTGTAGGAGCTGAGCTCTGCCACCAGTCAAACACGCAGACAACAGAGAAACCACTTTTTAGTAAATCATGAAGTGGCGGATGCTGCACACCCCGACATACAGGGAGGTGCGAGGGCCCGTTCATCTCTGCTTTAAGCCTTAATTGTTGTTTTGACTGAAATGTCTTAACAACGAGTTGCCATGCAGTTTGGTTCAAACATTCAGGATGCATTGTAATCATTTTGGTGATCCTCCAACTTTTCATCTTAGCGCCATCTATTTATCCAATACGGACACCCATGTCCTCTGCTGACATTACTGTCTTTCAGAGGCTGTAGCAGGCTCAGTTTTAAAGCTAGAGTGAAGATACTGGTATCATATAGAACATCCGTTGGTACCAATCACGTCATGCTAGCTTGTCGAGAAGAATAACGCTCCAAAGTTAGGCAAAATTTTGGCAAGGGAAAAACTGGCATGGCCATTTTCAAAGCGTTCCCTTGACCTCTCTAAATTGGGTATGACTGGAAAGCTGATACGCAATTAATGAGCCCAATTGTATTTGTGTGTGATTATGTTAGTCCCCATAGTAGACATTTCATTGTAGTGAGACCATTTTTTGAAACTTGACCTCACTGTATAAAATGACCTATTGTGACTTCTAGAATGAAACTGTCCAACCACAAACTAGACACCTAGGGCATTCAGGGGAGGTATGGCTTTCCTAGCTATATTCACAATAAGGGGGTTCTGAGAAATTTCCAAAACAGAAGTGTTGCTGTTCAATCACCGAAAAATGCAATTCTTACAGAAATTTCCAAATGTCAAACATTTTTGATACCAAATCATAGCATGAATTTTTTTTATGGCGTTCCTCAAGGTCTTGGTGTCTTAATGTGGTTCTGGAGGAATTTTTGACCATTTTTATCAATTCTTGTTTGTTCAAAAAGGGTTACATTTTGCACCAAATCTGTGTAACAAATGGTATCAACCCAAAAAATGCTGCAACAACTTATGAGACATAATTGAGCATGGGAGTGGCCATCATAAACTCCCATAATGTGCTAAGCCCTTATACACTCTAAACCTGGCGCCTAACCAAAACACAATGTTTATTACACATATATGACTAGAAACACTTCTCAGATTAATCTTCAGGTTCCCGGCTTTCAGATGATGTATACCATGTCTATATGGCATATACTGTTGACCTGCTGTCTCCCCCTAAAGATGAAAACTGCATTGAAACAATGACATTGTTTGAGTTTGTCACCTCTGAAAGTGTTTCCTATATTTCATCAGCAGCTTACCTCTCTGTCTCTGAATTTCAGCCCTGTAGTTATCCTCTCCAACCAGCTGTTCTAGCCTAAACTTGATCCAGCAGCCCTCTGTGTCCTTCTGGTGGCACTGCTTGCCTTGGATGGTAAACTGGTCTACCATTTCAGGATAAATGCTCTTGCTGCAAGCCACACTGCAGTTTTTTTTAAAGGGGCCTGACTCAAAGCCAAGGCATTCAATGCAGTTCCTGAAAACGAGATGAATAGCAACAGTTAATACTTAGGTCAGTAGTGGAGTTACTTTATTAATTTACGACCAAATACTGGATCTAAAACAATAATGTGAAAGTAAAAGTTGAGTAGAAGTTTGGACTCCTTACAGTTTGGTCTGGCAAGGGTCAGGGCAGCCAAGGCATGTCTCGCATTTTGGACGCTGGTATCCCTCCTTACACTCACAGCGGTTACACTTGCAGGTCCCTCTGCCGTAGCACACGGTGTTGTTACGGGTACGACAGCCCTCCTCAGACACCTTACACTGACATGCTGAGCCCTCGTAGTCTCGAGAGCATTCACATTTGCCACAGTTGCACTTACCGTTTCCTGCAAGTGGTGAGGAATGGACAGGAGATGCTTTTAACAGATTTACACATTTGTGTGTGTATGCTACCCCACATAGCCTGCATTCCCTCTGAGGAATAAATGCCAATGTTCTGCAAGGTGCAACTAAGCCCATGAATAGTGGGGGCAGCTGATCTGGTTAGCAGCAAAGTCTGATAAAAACATTACAATGACAGATTGCAGAGGAACTAAAAGGGATTGATAGTCTAGCTCAAAAATATAACTGGACGTCAGGGCTACAGTGGCTACAGAGACACCACATGGAGACTGCAAGAACTGTGTTGTGATTTGTCAGCCTGAGCTGCTTGTCTTTTCTCCTTCATGTTTCTGATGCTGATGGAAAATGTTGATAGTGAAGACAACATGAAGAATGCTGAAGAAAGACTCCACTCCAAACATACTCACCTTGATCACCGCTCTCTATTACTGTGGCTGAAACAACGTGAACACAGTGATTGTACAGTAAGAGTCTCCTATTCAGAGGCAAGGTGAACAGTCCCATCATTGCTCTGAGCCACAAAATGGATAAAAGAATGTCAACACAGTTACTGTGGGGAACATAATTAAAGCCTAACAGACTGTAGAGCACACACATCCAGAAACCTACAGGTGTTGGATCATAACACACAGGGCGAGCTCCCAGCAAATGGAATTTAACCAAGCAACATTTTGTAGGGACCACGGTGACTCCACAGATGAATTTGTTCATTGTGTGACGTAAACGGAACTTTTGTTTTGAAATTTCAGTTTGTTATGCTTACAGTTTTCCCTCACCTCCAATCACTTCCTGTAACTGTAACTGGACGTGTCCTGGGTGACTCCACTGACCAGGTCAACAAAACTCCAGCTCCCACTCTGACCTCAACGGAGGTCCTCTCCTCGTGTGGTCTGCATGGAGCAGACACACTGAACTCTCTTCTTACGGCAGCGACACAAGAGCCTGCGTAAGATCCCTGGTAGCACACCGCTAACCTAGGGTAAACAAGTTTATTTAGCGCTAGCGGCTACGACACAAATTCTGCCTGCTAAGTTAACTTTAAGAGCAATAGGAGCAACGAAGCAAGTTAGTGCCAAGCTGCTATCTTTGCAACGAGAACAAAGGAGCGACTGGTTCCCTACGACCTGCACCATCAGAACACTGCACAGCAAGGACTGCATTCACCATCAGAACCGCAACTTTCCCCAGCTCAACTCAAATCCACAACCAATAGAATCACCAGCTAACGCAGCAGCACACCAAGGAATTCCTCTCCTCGCGAACTGATAACTAACTGGGCATATCTAACTAGCATAGCAACGGTACACGGCTAAGCACAGGACTGACTTACAATTTGTCAATGTACTGTGACGTTACATGTATTTGTAGGGACCACAGGGAATCCACAGATTAATTCGTTCCTTCTGTGATGTAAACGGAACTTTTATTTTGAATTTTAAGTTTGTTACGCTTACAGTTGTCCCCCACCTTCAATCACTTCCTGTAACTGTAACCGGACCTCTCCTGGATGACGCCACTGACCAGGTCAACAAAACTCCGGCTCCCCCTTTGTTCGCTCTTACCTCTCCGGCCTCTTACCCCTCTCCTCCTGGCTGACCTTGACGGAGGTCCTCTCCTCGTGTGGTCTGCACGGAGCAGACACACTGAACTCTCAACTTACAGCAGCGATGCAAGAGCCTGCATAAGATTCCTAGCACACCGCTAAACAAGTTTATTTAGCGCTAGCAGCTACGACACAAAGTCTATGGAATCATAGGAGTGCCACAAAAAAGAATAAATCTGGGAAAG
>LKNJ01006771.1:0-27578 GCA_002120245.1 Maccullochella peelii
CATTACACAATACACAACATTTCAGATTACGGAAAGGGTAGGACAACACTTCTTGTTTGTGAACCTGGCGACAGTTCAATGTCATTTCCTGTTTCCATTGTGTACTTTCAGCACCGTCTTTGCACAAAAGGATGGAAGAGGAGAGTGAAATCATAAGGGAATATTTTAACAAAGGACATTCATATGATGTAATTCTCTATATGCTTTCAACGTATCATGACTATCATTAAAATGTCCCGTGGAACCCTGAAAACACGCTTGAAAGAATTAGGACTGAGGAGATGGGGCGGCTACTCTTCAACAAGTTACATTAGAAGGGCCATCTTATCAGAGCTGCATGGACCTGGACAGATGTTTGGATACAGAACTATGTGGTTGACTTTAATGCAGAAACATGGTAATGCGAATGCTTTGTCAACGTAGAACCTTGTCGCAGACACATCGTAGGTTTGTTAGACACACGTACTATTCTATGGGTCCAAATTGTGGCATGACGTGTATGACAAATTGAAACGATTTGGCATTGCAATATCCGGCTGTATAGACGGGTTCTCCCGCACAATCATGTGGCTCAAATGTGGATCAACAAACAACAACCCCGAAGTAATAAAAACAACTTTATTAACTGTATTAGAAGTGTTGGCATTATTCCCATGAGACTGCGCACAGACTGTGGAACAGAGAATGGGACAATGGCTGCCATCCAGTGCACTCTTCGCCATCACCACCAAGATTACTATGCTGGTGCCAGAAGCCATATGTATGGGTCTTCTATGAGTAACCAGTGCATCGAGTCATGGTGGTCAATATTCAGAAAACAAAGGTATGTAATTATTTTTAACATTTTCTCTTGTCGTACTTTGCTTATAGCGGGGTTTCATAAAAATCATTGAATGCCTATTACCCTCCCTGTTAGAATGGACATCAGTTGCTTCCTTGTAAGTAACAATGGCAGACACGTTAAAGTTATGTTTTGAAAATGCTTCAAAAGTAACAGAAGTTACAAAAGTAACACAAGTATTATGAGCAAAATGTATTATCAAAATGTTGTGGAGTGTAAGTTTAAAGTGGCATTCAATGTGAATACTAAAGTAAAGTAGTCTACTTCATATTTGTGTATAGGAAGAGTTTCTTTTATTTTGTCCTAACAAAACATCCTGTTTATCCCAAGAGCTCAGTTCTGGGTGGATCTATTTGCTGATCTAAGAGACCAGGGTCACTTCAATGGCACCCATGAGCACCACTGCCTTCTACGGTTCTGTTTCATTCCAGCGTTGTTCAGGCAGACCTGGATGAATGCGTTCACCTCTGGAACAGGCACAGAATCTGGCCCTCCAGACTTGCCTCTTGTCTGGTGGAATTCCTGATGAGCTTTATTCACTACCTCAGAGGTATATTGTTTGCATTTTGTAGTTAATACAACCTTCAAAAAATAGAAACAAACCTGTCAATTACTGTATATATTTCCATGGCTTCTCAATTAAGTTTTCATATCCCCATCCATCTATTTTTGTGTGCTGTCAATGAGCTGAAGGTCCAGTTAATTTATGACACAATGGTCCATAAACCAAATGTATTAACCTTTTAAGGTTATCCTCAAGTGTTTTCAAAGTTACTATGCTGCAATACTAACTAATGGTTTATAGGTCTGGATCACGAGACTGTGGCTTTGCCGTGGAAGAAGCATCACTTCACATTTTTCAAGAAGGGCAACAGACAGAAGATCCATAGGGTGATCCAGACATCCATTATTATCTTCAGCAGGCAATGCAACAAGGACTTCAACGGCCAGACACCTGGCAGGCAGCATCACAGCTGCTAATTGCACTGAAGGGAATAGCTGGGCTGTGAATGGGACAGTACCTTTACAGTGGGGCAGCCCTGAGCCATCACAGACTTGGCAGGAATATGAACCAAAGTCTGTGAGTGCTTAAGGGTGGGACAGTGGCACTGAGCCAATAGCTTGATCATCAGTACACCTGCAACTAATATTGTCGCTTAACCAGATGATGTTTCTGATTTAAAAAAAAAACAACGGAGAAATGCACAGCACAATTTTTTCAGAGCCCAAAGTTTCATCTTCAATTTACTTGTTATAATCTGAGCAACATTAACTATCGCATATGGTAAATGTAGCTAGTCCTGTCATTTGAGAAGCTAGGACCAGTAAATGTTTGGCATTTTGCTTGAAAAATATTATTGCCTGATTGTTTAGAGTGGCCAAGAAATTTTCTTTCAGCCAACTAAGCGATAAATCAGCTCTAGTCACCAAGGACAGCAGCAATGCTCAGAGATGGTAATTTCATCTGCAACTGTTAAATGGCTGATACCTGGACTACTGTTAATATTTCATATTCCACTTATATTTTAAATCAGGAACTTTTCCACCTTAATGCCACCCTAAATGATGGAAACAAAGCAGCAGTGTCACTTTACTGTTTGTATAAAAAGGGGAAACTGAAATGTTTTTGTTAACTACAGTGTAAGGTGGAATTAACCACAACCCAGAACACTTTCTGTTGACCAGTTTGTTAATTGCAACAATTTGATATACTAGTGAACATAACTGTTAGCTCATTGATTTCTGGCTTTCTGCTAAAAATGTTTTGTATTAGTGCTTATTTAAGTCAACTATAATCACCATATATATCGGCATGATTCAATCAATACAATTCCTTGTTTTCATTTTTTTTCACCTGCAAGCCTTTTAATATGTTACGTTCTGAGAGAATTTTAACAGGACCCAAATACGAAGCCCAAACCAGGTAGGTGAGGAGAGAATAGGTTTTATTAGGAACAGAGTTCAACCAGGTAGGTGGAGTGGAACTGGTGGCTGGGTCGCAACCGAAAGGGAAGCATGAATTATGTATTGGTGCCTTTACGCTCCATTTCAGCTAAAAGTGTGGCGCAGGCACTGTTTCAAGTAGTCTCCCGAGTCGGAATCCCGAAAGAGATTCTGACTAATCAAGGCACCTCTTTTATGTCACGAACACTGAGGGAACTGTATGAATTATTGGGCTTCAGGTCTGTTCAAACAAGTGTGTACCACCCGCAGATGGACGGGCTCGTCAAGCGGTTCAACAAGACTTTGAAGTCCATGATTCGTAAGTTCATTCACGATGATAGCAGAAATTGGGACAAGTGGCTGGATCCTCTGTTGTTTGCATTGTGAGAGGTGCCTCAGGCTTCCATGGGGTTTTCCCCCTTTGAGCTTGCGTTTGGCCGGATACCACGAGGGGTGCTGGACCCCCCTTCTCCACTCCGTTTGGTTTGTACCAATTTGTCACACTGCTCTGTTCGGGTTGTTCGGGGCCCCAGCCACGTTCCAGCGCCTCATTGATCGGGTGCTGCGTCCACACGCTGCCTATGCTGCCGCCTACTTAGATGATGAGATCATCTACAGTGACAGCTGGGCAGAGCATGTGCAGCGGGTGGCCGCGGTGCTCGAGTCCCTGAGGCAGGCGGGGCTCACGGCCAACCCGAAGAAGTCCGCAGTTGGACAGAGGAAGGTACGATATCTGGGACACCTCACCTCAGCGGCCCGAGTCAAAAAAGCAGGTGAGGTGGTTCTTGGGGCTGGCGGGGTACTACCGGTGGTTCATTCCCGGGTTTGCGGACCTGGTCAGCCCCCTGACCGACCTGACCCGAAAGGGTGCCTCGGATCCGGCCCGGTGGACGGAGCAGTGCCAGGGGGTGTTTGAGAGGGTAAAACAGGCCCTCTGTGGAGAGCCGCTCCTTCACACTCCTAACTTCTCTCTCCCTTTCATCCTGCAGACTGATGCCTTGGACAGGGGGTTGGGGGCCGTGTTGGCCCAGCAGGTGAGGGTGGTCGACTGCCCTGTGCTCTACATCAGCCAGGAGCTATATGAGAGAGAATCCCGTTATAGCACGGTGGAGAAAGAGTGCTTGGCGACCTCTGTGCTCTTTAGTAACGGCACGGGCTGAGGAGAGGGACGCGTCAAGACACACAAAGACACAGGAGCTGGGTGGAGGATCCTCCAGCAGGAGAGCAGATCGATTGAAGAAGCGTGAGCAGTACGAGGAAAAGCTGGCCAGTCCTGAGACACCGGGCTTCGGAGTGGGAGGCCAGCAGAGAGTGACTGCCTGTAAATACTGTAAATAAACCTGTACTCAGGTGGATATACGCACACACACACAAGGATTTCACTGTCAGTGGAACCCCGTAGCAGTAACCCTGCTACAGTCATGCTTTGTCTTGTCTGACTGCCGTTCTGCCATGAACAGAGGGGCGTTCCTACGCTTCAAGTAAAAGTAAAGCTTTTCAAGTCTTTAACCGGTACCATCTATTTTACCCCATTAAAACTGATTGCACAACAACGTCCTTTCTATTGCTTCGAACACCTCCCCCTCATCCCCATTACATTGCCTAATGCAATTTTTTTCTGTTCCTTCTTCTTAACGCTTCTCTTCTGGCAAGAGAAATTTAGCCTCTCTGTCTTCTTCCTCCTGTAGTCAAGGAAGGTATCGAGGGATGGCATTTTTGGGGCTGCTACCACAGCTGCACAAACAGAAAAGTAATGTTTTGACAACCTAGCTGTAACTGTGCCTGGGATGTGTTTTTGTGATTAGTTTCAAGACGTTTTATGTGACCAGGAGTAGCCTTTCGGTGAAACCTGAATCATGCGACAGGCTGCAGTTAAGTTCTACAGAGCAGTGTTAGCCACAATTTTACGTTTGATATTTACCTGAAATTGGGCCACTGGTGTCCTCTTCATGCCCCCTTTCTTTAAATAAGTTCACTGACTTCCCACAAGAGTCACAAGAATTTGGAAGGGACTGAAATTCCTTTCCACAATACGGGCAATACATTATTCCGACAGGGAAATTAGACGCAGAGAGCCTACTGCAGTGAAGAAGTTGACGGCGTAGCTTTTTGAATAAAGCCAAAGGCCGATTGGCCAGTCATCTCAGGGACTCCCGTGTAGCTGACCATTCTAGTTACGTAACTTTAACACATGCCCAGAGCGTCATCAGTTGCCTGACAGCAAAACAACCAATCACAGCAGCGTCCCTTTTGAGCACACCTCCAGTTCTAGCACCAACCCACCTTAACACATCCATTGATTGACTTGGGTTCTGTCCAATCACAAACAAGTGTTGTCCTACTGTCCTAATGTTGTTGTGTTTTGACCCTCAGGGCTATCGTCGGATCCTTCGTGGCCCAACCTATCCCAAGATTCCTTGCGCGCAGGAAAATATGGCATCCCCAAACGTACTGTCAACAGCAGCCGAGGAGGATTACACTTTTAAATGAAAGTATTGGGTTTCAAGTCACTCGAATAGCTACCAATACAAATGTTAAAAAACCAAGGGGCCTTAAAAACCTCAAACCTCAACTGCAGCTGTCAAGGTTGCTAGGCCACAGGAGTGGCACTTAATGATGCTGGTGACGCAAATAGGAAATCCTCCGTAGATCAGACCGGCTCATTTAACAACGTTCGGCCTTCGCGGACCTTAGAAGGATGCAACCCCTGAATTGAGAGACAGCTGCAATCTATGTAATAAAAGAATGTGTAGCACAGTTGCGGCATCGCCTCCCATTTCAGTGGCATACAGGAGCCAACTCCATACACCTGTCAGGGAATACAGGGCACTCTTGAGACGGTGGGGTGGAGGTCTGAGGGTTCAGGAGATGTGAATCAGGGTGATTTGAAGCCTCCCAGAGCATCTGCTGAATCACAGCTCATATGGTCCTGTGCAGCTGAAGACAGAGAGGAGGGCAAGGCACTAACATTGCTGGGTTAAAGGCTCACTGGCCACTGAGCTCAGGCATGCTAAAACCATTTGCCATCGTGGTCCTCTGGGGCCTTGGAAGAATCTGTCTGCCAAATGGCTTCTGTTACTGCAAACCACTTATTTACATTTTGGACAGAACTCTAGCAGATTGGAGCTTTTGTTCAAAAAATATTTCTCAGAACTGAGACAGACAGACAGGAGGTGCAACATGGGAATGGGATTTTCCATTTGAAATTTTTCATTTTGATAACCTGAATCAGTAACTTGAAATACCCCAATAAAGAAACACAAGAGTCTCCTGGATAATTTAACTATATATCTATCAGTAAATGTTAGCTTTAATTATTTCATCTTCATTTTTGAGAAATCATCTTTTTTAAACTGCTGAATGTACTGAGTTTCCACAAAGAGTTAGCTTTAGCTTCAGCTCACTGTTAGTGGCAACAGAAGTTTAAGCTGTATAATTGGATTTTTCTTACTACTATAAACTTGATTCTTTTTCTGATTCTTTGTACTTTGTACTTACTTTTTTATGTCCACAGGGTTGTATTTTGGCCTTTTTATTAAAGAACCAGATATTTTCTAATATAGTTGTTCATCTTGAGGCTGATGATTCAACTAGTAAAGTTTCATGTCCATCCAAGACTTGAAGTGCTCCAACTCTCAGTTCTCAGTACCCTAACATTGTCTGTGTAAAGAATAAAGGTATATATAACTTAGGAACAGCGCTGGACTGTAAGGTGGTTTTGGAGTGTTTTGGTTATTCCAATTTGACCAGAGTCAGGCTGTGTTCAGAATGGCATTAGCACTGCTTTGGCTCCCCCAAAGAACCAGCATTGAGGTTTAACTACACCAATGAAATCAATTCAAAAAAGTTTGATTAAAAAACAAAAACAAATGGCAAACTCTCTGTGGGTTTGTAGCGGTTATTCCCATTTATTCCCCTGTTAAGCTGCACAAATGATTTCCAGACTGAACCCTTAAAAAAACTCATCCTAACCTCTCACTCGGACAGCGTATTCATTTCAAGGTTGATATAACCTTTAGATCAATACACTCTTAAGCCACATAAAAGAAGCTGTGTCACAATGGACTCAGATAATGAGTCCTTCGTCCCAGGAGAGGGCACGCTTGTTTTTCCTAATGTGTGCGTGTGTTTGCACAATATGTGTGTGAGCTTGTGCAACACAAAGTGTGTGTTGATATGAATTTTTCCAAGCAGATGTTTGCGTCTGTGTGGGACTCTGACTATATCTCTACCCATAGATGTGGCATTTGTGTGCATGTGGGTAGGGAGGTTAAAAAATTGGTTTCTCTTTTGTCTCAATTTGTTTTGCTAAAATGCCATCATAAGTCCATGTTTTATTATGTCACCTGCACAATCCTTTTCTCTTAAAGTACTGTATGTTTTTTGCTTGTTGTGCAAGTAAATTTCTTACTTACAGACATAACCAACCTTAACAGTAAAGTTAAATCCTTATTGCTGGATGAGCATTCATGACATAAAATGCCTAACCAACACTTTTTTTCCCTTTCCCCCGGGAAACGGAAAAAAGTGTTGGTTAGTGTTTGTGTATCCTGCCTCTGTTTTGCTGTTAATGTTGTCTCGCCCTGCAGCCACACTGTCCTAATACAGGACATTAGAGAGTCCTCAGTTTTTCCATTTCGGAGTTGTGCTCTGTGTGTGTGTGTGTGTATATGTGTGTGTGTGTGTGTGTGTGTGTATTAAGGCTTTTTGGCTCTTTCTATTCCAAAAAGGAGAATCTAATTATGGAAACAGAATGAGATGCTCCGTCTCTCCTTTAATGGCCGCCGTCAAAGTGTCCTTGAACGAGCCGTTTAAACTCTAATGGAGCTGCAGCAGTGAAGCCTGTGGTTGTACTGAGCAGATCATATTGTATGTCTGAGTGTGTGTATGCACTGCATGTAACGCTCCCGCGAAGAGATGACCTTCTTCCTTTGGCTTCAGCTGTTTTGCGTTAGTTTTGTTTTTTTAAAATCGAACATGTTTCAGCTTCATTAACCCTCATCAAGCCCCATTCAGAGAAACACAAAGCGTGCTGAAGACACTAGGACATCACAAGGGAGAGTGGGGAGAAGGTAATAATAAAGTGGACAGAGACAGAGAACTGAAGTGAATCCGAAACTTCCAGGTTCTGTAACGTAAGTATGGAAAACCTCACAAAAGTCACAGACAATTGTAATATTGCAATTTAGTAAAAAAATCCAGCTTTGAAACAAAACCATATTCAGCAGTACATCCTGCAGTTTATCAAATTTGTCTAGGAATTGTACATTTCTTTAAACTTGATGTTAGCGTTTGTAGCAAGATTGCCATCACGGGGTTCCACTGACAGAAACATACACACACACTGCATTTCAATGACACACAGTCTTGCTGGTCTCCCAATCTAATGCCCGGCGTCTCGGGACCGGCCAGCTCTCTCAGTGCCATCCACAACTTTGACTGGCTTCTTTTCCTCTTCCCGGAGGGTGCTCCTTCTCTGTCCAGCTCCTGTGTCTGTGTGTGTCAATCTCTCTTCAGTCCGCGCCGCTACTAAAGAACAAAAGCTCTTGATTACAAATTATCTTCACCTGTGCCACCTCGATTGCTGGCGCTGACTCCCTGAGCCACTACCCCATCTCCTCTCCTCTGCAGCTGAGCTCTCAAACCACACCCCACCACCACAGCGTTCTCTAGTGAATATCATTTCCCATAAGCCCTAGCCCATCGTGGCTTAAACTTGGAGGCAATTTGAAGGGTCATAGGTAGTTCAGCCTTACTGTAATAACAGTAAGGCTGTATTCAGACCAAATCAGGCACCATGGCGAAAAATCCAGTCCTCCCATTGATTTGAACATGGGTCAGTGTGGTTAGGCTGCAGCGGCCCTGTGGCAAAAAGTTAAAATCAGAATCAGAATCAACTATTGGAGAAATGCGGTGGCCAATCATGCTGGCCGGTCACTTGAGATTGCTGGTTAGAATTTGCGCTACAATCAGCATGGCCATGTAGTGACACTTGCACACCGCTGCACAACCCTGCGCTAATTGCCGCAATGCCTGAGATTTGGTCTGAATACGACAAAATCGAACGACGCAGACATTTTTTAGACAGTAAAAAGTTCCATTAGAACACAGCGTTGCTGAAAATCATGGATATGGAAGAAGCCAATTTCTGATGAAACAAGTATGCATGCTACCAAGCTAGTAAATGTTCATGGGAGCTGTAGTTTTCTTGCACGCTAACAAATGAATCAGTGTTTAAGTTTCATCGTCTAATGTCAAGTACTCGTTTAAAGGCCAGTTCATACCAAAGATTCGCGACGAGACAAGTTGAACACCGCTGCAACTTTCCCCTGTGACGTTCTAAAACGGTTTCGTCTCGTTGCGAATCTTTGGTCTGAACTGGCCTTAACGTAGAATATGGATTTTAAACCAGGAATATGTGTCATTTTTTCAGAAAGACAGATGAAAGACATTCTGAATGAGAGATTGCTTTGAGTTACAGAAGCTAGTGGAACAGAGGCTAGCTCTGAGGTGACATCGGTACTCTATATAGATTGATTATATAACTATCACTGCTACAATGCTATAAGTTGCTTTCAACCTTTGAAATGTATGGAGTTCAATTTATGTATATGTATGAGTACGAGTGTTTTTCCTGATGCTGCGTGTCTCAGATTGGCAACTTTTCAGACAAGTTGCCTGAGGATTGTTAGTTTGAGCACGCAGCAACATTGTGTTTTCTCAACTCATTTGGATCCTTTTTTTTAATCCTGTGACTCACTTTTTCTGCCTCTAGCAACAAGTTGTAATTTATGTTGTCTCAACTTTATTACCGTCCTTCAGTCCTCTCCAGATGGCATTAGTATTGACAGAAGAGCTCAGGCAATTAGCATTATAATTTTAACTTCAAGACTGCAGGACTTTTATGAAACAAACAGCCCTTTCCACGGGAGGCTGGTAATTTGATTTTGCCTGAGGACAAACTCAAATGCATGCACATCACTAATTTCATTCTGTCATCTGGACAGTAAAATGATTCACTGGAGGACAGTGGGACAAACAGTCACTCTGTGTATTTGTGATACAGATGCAGCAGCAGCTCTTTTCCTTTTCTCTCATTTCAGTGCTGTTGTTTGGAACTAAACATTCAATCCTCTTTTCTGGTATTATTATAATTAATTTTTATTTTTATTACCTTCTAACTTATATATGGGCTTAATCCTATTATGTATTTGCAGTTGAATTTTGTCATTCATTTAATCCTAAAAGTGATGCTGTTCCTGGTTTTAGATGTTGATTCAGTCAAGGTTAAAATGACCAAGTGCAGTTTGATCATAATAAAACAATTAAAGGTGGGGTAGGCAGTATTTTTTTGGCATCATTGGGCAAAAATTCCATAATAACCGTCCAGCATATTGTAATTCAGGGGGTCTCAGAGAAAACCTCTACTTCTGTCCCTCCTCTTGGCTCTGTTATGAGGCTTCAGACAATCTGTCCTGTGATGGGAGACTGGTCAATCACAGGTTATTTCAGAGAGACAGTGCGTTCGTATTGGCTGAGCTACAAATGCAGATGCGCGTGCGCATCCCTTCAGACAGTGAAAGCCTGATTCAATGGCGGAAAATCCTACTGAAAATCCTGCAACTTGGCGTATAGTACAAAACAACACGTTCGGGCTCCGCACGGAGCTTCGGGCTCATTATGCTCGATGCCATGGCGCTCGTATCGACGTTGCAAAGAGGCGTGATGATAAACAGTGGGGAATAACTTTTGAGGGGGGACAGTGGTGTGTGTGTGGTGTACTAATCTCTCATCCCGCTGCTGGATGGCGTTGCAGCTGCCTCTGAAGCCTGGGGCGCTCTGCTCTGCGGCCGCGAAGCGCTGGAGGGGTGTCAGAAATGACAAGCCGCTGCAGGAGGGACTGCGGTCTTGGTGAGGCTCATGCCGTGGAGAGTGAGCACTACGAGGGATAAGGTTTCGCAGGGTAACCGACTCCTGTGGCTGCCGGTCAAAGTTGTGAGTTTGGTGGGAGGGGCTTAGCGGAGTGATACAAGGCAGCAGAGAGAGGCGGAAGGTTTTGCAGAGGTTGCACAGATTCAACAGTCAACTAAGTGACTACAAGTCCACAGCCATGCTAGCAGGTCTGTGAGGCTGTATTATGAACAGTGGTGCTTTAAGCTAAATGCTAACAGCAGCATGCTAATGCCAGCATGCTAACAACAACGTTAACATGCTGATGTTTAGCAGGTATAATGTTTAGTATGTTCACAATCTTAGTTTTGCATGTCAACATACTAACATTTGCTAATTAGCATTAAACGCAAAGTACAGCAGTGGCTGATGAGAATGTTAGTTTTGTAGGTATTTTGTTCTAAAATCAAAGTATTTGACAAATAAAATGTTTTACCTGAAGATGGCAGTAGAGGTAAAGTCAAGGCATCACCAACGTTTTTACAATTCATCCTCTGAGGACCATGAATGTCCGAAACAAATTTCATGGCAATCCATCCAACAGTGGTTTAGATATTTCACTTTGGACCAACGTGTTGGACCGACAGAGCAACAGTGCCATCCCTGGAGTCACGCCACAAGCATGGCTAAAAAGAGAAGAATGTGGAGAAGTAGTAGAGAAATAAATACAGTATATAAATTCTTTCTTGGTTAAAAATAATGGGTTTAAAAGTTCACAAGAACAAAAAGGGAACTTTAAAATAAGCTGCCTGGCCCCCACTCTCACTTACATAATGTCCTCCTCTCCCATCTGCCGGAGGTGTTGAGGTGTTAATGTCCTGTCAGTCCTCAGAGGGGGAGGATATGGTCACTTTGGCTTTAAGCCAGGGGCATGTGTGTGTGTGTGTCCCTGCATACACTTGTGTCCTCATTATAGCGTCCATTAATCATAATGTCTCTATCATGTGTGGTAGAATCTGTTTTTTTATGAGCGTTTGAGTGAACATGGCTATATACTGTATGTGTGTGTTTATGTGCTGTGAGTGTGTGTTGTGTTGTGGACACACTCTATATCTATACTTTTGAGGACCAATGTTGTCACAAGGAGAGGACCAAAAGCAGACATTTTGCTGCACCTAATTTGTTTTAAAGGTTAAATTAGGGTTTAAACTAGAGTTTACTGTTCAGATTAGGATAAGAATTGGGATTAAGAATTTGAAACAAGTTTTTGAAAAAAGTTGAGAATAATAATAATATAACACAGTCATTGCATACAATAGCAGTCAGTGCCAACCTTGGTGAGACACACAGGAATTTTTGTACTAACTGACTCTCAGTTTGGATAATACCCACTTGATTTGCCTAACTCAAACTGCTGAAGCCTCATATCAGCTTCAGCTGGATTTAAGAATGCATTTTTGCACAGAATGAGGACTGTAGATTTTGTCCTCCATCTCTTCCATTTGAGTTGCATTAGGAAGGGAGTGCAGTGACCAATAACTCCTTCTTCCAAATAGGCATCTGAGTACATTGCAATCACTTTACTATGGACACACCGCCATGTTGGAACACTGTAAAATAAACAAAAGACTGAACCTTAAATACTTTAACCTAAAGCAACCTTAAACCAGAATGTTTGTTTTCTGTGTGTTGCTGCTCTTGGGAAACAACTGATGTAAACACTTCAGTAATTCAGTTTTTTAACAAGACTTTGAAAGTCTCCTGCATACTGTATGTGATGTATCAATTAGTGTAACCACATGCAGTCTAAAGACCTAACTGCTGTATGTTTTCAGAAGTTATTCCACCAGTGTTCACACTTGAATGAGCTAAAAGGAAAATGTTAACAGCTGACATTCCACAGCTTTTTATTTCCTCAGGTGTCTCTGACCTGCAGCCTCCATCACAACTTCTGCTTTATTAAGCTGAGTGAAACATCAAGGTTGCGAACCATATAAAGAAAAAGAGCAGAGTGACTCATAACTGAAGTGTTTTTGACTTTTAAAGGTCAGCATTAGCTGCCTTTAATCCTCGTTGAATACCAAGTACTGAGCTAACCTCTGCTCCTCATCTCTCCTGAGTGCCGTTCTGTCTCCAGTGCCGCCCGCCCCGGCTACTCGGATTGATTTCATCCTAAAACAGTCAGGATGTAAACTTTAACAAAGCTGGAATTACTTCAAAAAGAAAAAGGTATTTGTGCTCTGCACTTGTTAATTTGGGGCACTGTGTGACCTTGTTGGTGGCCCGCTCTCATCGTACACCTAAACGCAGCCGCCGCGCCAGCTGGTGCAGACAGATTTGAGGAATGAAAGGCTGAGGTGTCGCAGGCAGACCTCCGCTTCGTTTATTGAGAGCAGATGGCAAAGACACGATAAGAATTTGTTATCCGCGGCTATTACTGCCTCTGCTGTGAGCGTTGTTACTGCTTTAACAAACATTAAAATCCTTGTTGTTGGTTTGTTTTGTTTGTTCTTGCAAGAAGCTGAAATCCATCTGTTGATAACAGGAAGTGAGGAAACGCCCTTGGATGCAGGTGGCCTGTAAGTATTGGCAGAGAGGGAGAAAGTAAAGGAAGAGCTTTGTGATTTTAACACAATCAGTCACTTGGGACCAACTGTGGAAAACAAGCAGGGACTAATTAGTTGTATGAAAGTCAGTCTATCATGTACTTACAACAGTTCTTTACAGGGGGGACACTCTCTAAGGAGATGTTAAATCTGTGTCTGTGTGTGTGTGTGTGTGTGTGTGTGTGTCTTAGGGCTGCACCAGCATTATTATTATTACCTCTTATTATTATCCTGGGTTTTAAATTTTAGCACATAATAAAACTCTGGTGGAGCTGCTTAGCCATTTTGCAGTTTTAATTTTTAACTTGCTTGTTTGGGATAAAATCATTCATTTTAATGTGACTGTATACTGGCTAAACATATCAGCTGAGGCACTGGTGGAAAGTCACAAAGTTACTCAAAGTACAGTTTTGAGGTACTTGAGGTACATGTTCTGCTACTTTATACTTTTACTCCACTAAAATTCAGAAGGAAATATTATAGTTTTTACTCCACTACATTTATTTGATTACTTTAGTTACTAGTTACTTTCAGATTCAGATTAATAATACAAAATTAATTCCATTATTCCATCCATTAGCTATACCTGCTTATCCTTGAGGGCTGCGTGGGGGGCCAGAGCCAATCCCAGCTGACATTGGGTGAGAGGCACACCATGGGCAGGTCGCAAGTCAATCAAAGGTATGACACATAGGGCCTTTCTCAAACTGGACCCTCCCCACTCCCTCTTCGTCTTGGAGTGTAACTCTGTTAGAAGTCACACTCACAGCTGAATGAAGCACCCTTCATTAAGGTGAAGCGTATAAATACATAGTGGCAAGCTTTGGGACGAACTTCCCTCTCTCCGGTGGAAACAGGGACTGTTGTAACATTTAGTAACCATGGTTTTATATCAGCATCTTTCGGAAACGGCAACTGTTGTCATGATTTATTAACTCTGATAAGCTGCTTGGTTTTTGCAACAGTCCCTGTAAATATAAAACACTTTACAATCAAATGAACACGTCTAGCGTTTTTTTAGACTACAGAAGGGTATCTTTGTGTAAGTCAATCAATCAATCAATCAAACTTTATTTATATAGCACCTTTCATACAGGCAAGTGCAGTTCAAAGTGCTTCACAGATGATACGATAATAAGATAGAACAACTGTAGACCATAAAAACAACAGCAACCAAAAAAACAATTTAAGAATTTTAGACCAATGCACACTAAAAAACAAAACATAACTTAAGAGACTTAAAAAGCTATAATAATAAAAACAATAATAAAGAGAAATTAAGAAAATGAATAGTTAAATAAAAAGAGACTAAAAACTAGATAAAATATATTAAAAAGAAAAAAACAATAATAAAATAACAGATAAAATGAATGGTATAAGATTTTACCACAGAGATACATTAAAGTAGTTAATTAAAATAAAGTAAGTAATGTCTATAAAACATTCTGAATCAAAAGCCAGGCTGAAGAGGTAGGTTTAAAGTTTACATTTAAAAATGTCCACACTTCCAGCTTCCCTCAGATCCTCAGGCAGACTGTTCCAGCGGCTCAGAGCATAAAAGCTAAAAGCTGCCTCACCAAAGGTTTTAGTCCTGCACTTTGGAACAACTAGCACACTCGTGCCGGAGGACCTGAGGGGCCGTACTGGTTCATACACTGTAAGCATGTGAGACATATATGCCAGTGCAAGACCATGAAGTGCTTCAAAAACAATCAAAAGAATTTTAAAATCAATACGGAAACTGACAGGCAGCCAATGTAAGGACTTTAAAACAGGTGTAATGTGTTCTCTCCTTCTGGTCCTGGTCAGCACTCGGCCGCAGTGTTTCGAATCAGCTGATTAATAACTTTTTTGGGTAGACCAGTTAGGAGAGCATTACAGTAGTCCAGCCTGAAATGGTTGCACAACATTTTTAAGGTGATAAAAAGCAGATTTGGTCACAAACCCCATATGAGCCTTAAAGTTTAGATCTGAATCAAAAACCACACCACAGTTTCTTGCTTCTTTGCTTGGGGTAAGTCCAAGGGAATTTAATTTTGTGACCAGTTTCTCTTTCTGAGCTTTAGAACCTACGACTAAAATTTCAGTTTTATCCTGGTTGAGCAGTAAAAAGTTGTGTGACATCCAGACATTAATATCTAAAATACATTTAAAAAGGGAATCAATTGGTCCTGTGTCACCTCCTGATGACATTACCGAGGGGTAACATATATAGGTTAAAAAGAAGTGGCCCTAAAATCGATCCTTGGGGAACCCCACAGGTTATTTTGGAGGTTTTGGAGAAGTTATCGTCAATCGCAACAAAGAAAGATGAGAGAAGGAAAACCAGTTAAAAACAGTACCCAACAATCCAATGTGATTCCACAGTCTATTTAAAAGAATTTTGTGATCAGCTGTATCAAAAGCAGCGCTCAGATGAAGTAGTACCAACACTGAAGGTTTATTGTCATCTAGATGTATCCTGATGTCACTGACTACTTTAACTAGGGCTGTCTCAGTGCTATGATTAGCCTGAAAACCAGATTGAAACATTTCAAACTTATTTTTTGAGATAATAAAATTGTTTAATTGAATGTACACCAGTTTTTCTAAAATTTTACTTAAAAAGGGAACATTGGAGATTGGTCAGCAGTTGTTTGGTATTGAGGGATCAAGGCTACTTTTTTTTAAAAGAAGCTTCACAAGTGCAGTCTTGAATGCTGTGGGGAATATGCTTCATTGCAATGACTGATTCAAAATTGTAAGAACCTCCTCACACTAAATTAAAAATATTTTTAAAAAGGAGGTTGGCATTGGGTCAAGGGTGCATGTGGAGGAGTTCAGTGCTGTTACCATTCCCTGAGCATTTCAGCATCAGCCAGGCTAAAACTGTCCTGCAGGGCTTCACACTGTATGCTGGATGTTTCTTCAGTTGGCATTATGTAGTTGACAGATACTAGACCTGATGATGGCTCTCTTCTCTTTGAAGTAGTCTGCAAATTCATCACATTGAGAAGCGATAAGATGGTTGTTAGGGTCTGTAACAGGGTTAATGAGGTGATCGATGGTGTTAAAAAGAACTCTAGGGTTTCTATGTTAGAATTAATCAGGTCAGAAAAGTATAATTGTCTAGCAGTCTGAATTTCTTCATTATAAATTTTTAATTTTGACAATAAAATCTCTTTGTGCACATGTGACTTAGTTTAGCACCATCTGCGCCCTGCGATCCGACAGTCCCTTTTTAATTTGGTGGTTTCATAATTTTTCCATGGCATGCTGTCATGATGTGGCCCTTGGTTCTTTTATTTTGAAGTCCTGTCTGGTGTTCCCGCCTCCTGTCTCAGCCCTCAGTGTTTTCACCTGTATTTGTACTCACCTGTTCCTGATCCTCTCGTCAGTCCCTTCCCTATTTGTACCTGTCATCTTCAGTTGGTTGTTGTCGGTTCATTGTTATTGTCAGTGTTCCTTGTCCTGCGTGCTCCCTGCCTGTTTCTCCGCCTGTCTACCTGCCTACCTGTTGTCTCGTAAGCAATAAAACCCCTTTGTCTCACCTCTGTCTGCGTTTGGGTCCTTCCTCCACCTGCTCCTCAACCCTAACACATGCTCCTCTTTTCAGTCATTTTTCTATTTGTAAGTGGTGCAACAGCATAGGGCTGTAGTCAACTTATTGTTCAATGCATTAAGGAGACTATCAATTGAGGAGGAAGTAGATGCCATCTGGTTTCTGGCAATATGTGCTAAGAAGTTTGAGGTCACTTAAGGAGTAAGACAGCGTTTTCTTACCACTTGCTCTATAGAGGTTGGCAGAATAAAATTAAAAAAAAAACACACAGTGATGGTCTGAGAGAGCTAAGTCAACAACATAAGAAACATTTATGTTCAGCCCATATGAGATAACGAGGTCCAAAGTATGAGTTGGCTCATTAACAACCTGTTTAAAATCCATACACTCTAATACATTTAAAAAGTCCTTCACTTTGTTATCTGTCTCATTATCAACATGTATATTATTGTTAATTGTTAATATTGTCTTTGTTACACCAACATCAACACACACATACACACCAACATCATTACACACACACACACACACTTCCACAGTCTCACATTTGTGTAAGGTTTTTGCTATTTTGTTGTTTTTTATGAAAGCTTTTTATTTTTATTGTTTTAATCTCATTATTACCTGATGCTTTGGCAATATTGTCACTGTTACATTCATGCCAATAAAGCTAATTGAATTGAATTGAGAGAGAGACAACAAAGAAAACAAAAACAAACAACAAATCAGGATTGTAGCAGTCTAAGGCACCATCATTGAAATCAGGGGGGCTGATAGGGCTAGGTAGAGGTCAGGTCGGTTACAGACCCCACACTTAGTAGATTTGCTTAGGGCCGCAACCTGACCCTTGGGGAGGTGCTGGTCCATGCAGATCATTATGGTCCCTTTTAGACCCGGCATCCGACCTTCCAGCATGAGCCAGCTCTGTTGGGACAGAGTGCTAAGTGTTTCGTAGTTTGTTTTTTCCTGTTTTATTTCCCTTTTGGGTTTTTTTTTTTTTTCTGTCCCTCTATCCCTTTTGTTTATTCCCTCACTTCTGGAGGACCCGATCCTTCTCCTCACCTAACCTGGCGACCCCCCCTCAAGGCTGCTGTAGCCCACTTCAGAGACTACTGAGGTGCCCAAAGGTGCCATTACACAACTTCAAAGTAAAAGTAAATAAATAAAATACAAAATAAATAAATTCATTAATTAATAAAGTAAGTAAATATATGTGTATATATACATATTACACTCACCATTCTGTCCTCTCTCACTGCACTTTGTAAGTAGGTTCAGCATTAATGAATTTATATATTTTTTAAATATTTTTCTTTTGCATCCGCAATTCATACAGAATTACTGCTTCTAAATGTATTCAATTCAATTCAGTTTTATTTATGTAGCGCTATATCATAACAAAGTTATCTCAGGGTACTTTTTCATATAGAGCAGGTCTAGACCGACAGAGACCCAACAATTCCCACCAAGAGCAAACACTAAGCGACAGTGGCAAGGAAAAACTCCCTTTTAACAGGCAGAAACCTCGAGCAGAACCAGGCTCTGGGTGGGCAGTCGTCTGCCTCGACCGGTTGGGTTGAGAAATGTACCATTACAAGACATGGTACAAATGTACCATTGTCTGTCTGTATATGAGATAAATGTGGCGCCAACAGAGCAGATAGAAAAGAGGCTCATAAACACACGGGGATAGTGGGAGAATTACCCCCCCACACACACTGAAGCAGAAAGCTTGCAGTTTTTCACAATTGCTAACTCTTATCTCTCTATACCGAATTAAATTTTTCAAAACTCTTCACACAGCTCTTCTTACCGACATACAGCTCAGCACAACAGTTAATCTCACATCCAGAATGCACAAATGCAACCAAAACACTTCATGCATATCTCAGAATCAACTCTCCAAGATTCCATTACAACAAAAATTAAAGCTGCAAACAACAGGCCCTCGCACCTTCCCGCATCATGGCGGGACGACGGTCCACGTGGCTGTGTATTTGGACAATATACAATTGAGTTACAACAACTTCCTGTTTCATGGTGGAACATGGAAATTTAATGCCATGCACACATAAATATAAAACTTTTAACACCTTTACATCGCAAAGTGGTTTAGATTGCACTGCCCAAATTTGAAGTCAATATGGTTAATTGTGTAATAGATCGTTAAAATAAAGCACCTGCAAATGGCAAAAATGCCATTTGCAGGTGTCTGATCCATCCCTGGCAATCTTCTGCAGATATGTCCAGACATCCAGCATTCATTGATAAACTTTGCTCTGTGGGTTTGAGGCATGGAAAGTAAGATGGAGGGAAAAGTGAAACCATCCTGGGATGGGCTGTGACTGGAAGAGAATGGTGTAACGCCACATTGTCCCACAGAGTATGGTATAGAGAAATGTGAATTAGCAATTGTAAAAAACAGTAATATAGAGAACTAGGCTCCTATACATCCACATTACACCACAGTACAGTGAAGTCTGATAGTTTACCTGCAGGGGGCAGTAGAGCTCTATGGAACGAGGCAGCATGTTCAGTGGCATTGAAAGATAAGATGAACCTTAATGATTCCAGTGGGGAAACTGAATGGTAACGTGAAAAGAAATAGTCTCATTTAAGACAAAAAAGCTAGAAACATTACAGGGATTACAGGGAGAAGAAAGGAAACAATGGGACTGCAGTGTGTGAGTGTAAACTGCATTCACAAGTATGGTAAAACACAATACAGTGAAATGACAGATGAGCCATTTTTGAAAACACAGTAATGTCATTAAATCCTCACACTTTTAAGAGTAGGGGAGACCAGGGCTGGTTGGCACACTACACTGGTCCACAACAGGTCTGCTGGATAACATTTGTTATTACTCAAATGCATTATAGAATTTGTCTTTTTGTATAACACATGCACTTGTAAATATACTTTTCAGAAACATCATTCATATCAGTTAGGTCTTAAGAGGATTCAGTTTTCCTCTATTCTTCAAACCTCTTTTAAAGCAATTAGACTATCTGCAATTTTCCTTTCTAGTTGTACCTTTACTGTTGAGCCAGTAATCAAGTTGAAACCACTACAGGGTTAAATCAACTGTTTAGATTAAGAGAAGTCAGGCTTTTCACAATAAGTCCACCTTTTTTTTAGTACCTTTTTATTTTTATTTTTTTAGATTTGTCCACTGAGTCCATCCAATAAAGAAGTGCCCTTCTTTTTGTTGTAATGGAATATTGGTTTATTCTAAATAAAGAAATAATAAATTAGGTCATTGTCTAATGCGTGACAAAGTTTTACTGTTGGGAGACAAATGTTGTCATGTTCTTTACAAGAGTTAATCCTGAGAAGTGTTTTGGTTGCATAAGTGCATTTTGGAGTTGTTAGATTAACTGTTGTGCTGAATTGCATGTTGGTAAAGAGAACTGTCTGAACAGTTTTGAAAAACTGAAAGAGCAATGTGTGCTACCAATTGTAAAAAAAAAACTAATATTTGACAAATACTAATATTTATACTACACGATATCTTAAAGTGGTGGAATTTATTTCAAAATTATTTTAACATTTATCATTTAACATTATATACAGTATATTATATAATCCTGTGATATGAAAACAATTAAATAATTCTTTAAAATTCAGCTCATTTTGAAAAACAAAACAAACAAAACAAACAAACATGGTATTACGAAATATAGTGGTAGAGTCATTGGGATTAAAAATACTTTATTTCCTCAATAGTGACCGGGGCCTTTATTGCAGAAGCTGCAGAAGATACCAGGCCTTTATTTGAAGCTGGCTTGTATTAGATGAAGGCCGTTATTTCAAATTCCCTCTGCTTGTAGTATAATAGTACTTGTAGCCAATAGTATAATTGGTCATATTTTAGAATTAAGCCTTGTTTTGATCCGGGTTTAATCTTAATTTTTCAGCGCAAAATAACATTTCATTTACTCTTTTAACTCCATTATGTGTCTGTATTGGAAATTAGAGTGAGATGGTGAATGGCATGCAACAAAGGTCCCTGGTTTAATATACTGTGCCGGCTCTCAATAATGAGGCGAAAGAGATGAGCGAACACGTCTTTATTTGGAGACCACAGGAAGAAAAGTAAAACACAACAGGTTGCAGCGAGGCTAGGCACACAAGACTCTGTTATTTATTGGCCAACCATAAAGTAACATCACAACTGCATTTTCATATTAAAGCCACAAGGTGGCCTCACAAGACCACTCTATTACACCTGGCAGGCTACAAACCAGGAACGTTGCGGTTCTCCAATAACCCCATAGCTTGCTCTTTGCAGCCCTATTTTTTTTTTTTTTTAAGCATACATTTTGTCAAATCTGCAGTATTTTGAAAAACCATGCTAGATTAGCAGTTCATGTTTACACTGTAACCTTGGATGTACAGGTAACAATCTGGATTACTGATTACTGATACTGTAGAAATATAGCAGAACATATAGCAATGTAGCATTTGGAAGCGCAACTCCCTCTACTTAATTGAAAAAATTACTTGCTACTGGAAATGTTAAATGAAACTACTTCTGGATGAAGGAAAATATGTTAGCGTCACTCCCCCATCATCCTCTATGCAGGCGTAAGTGTACACTGCAGAGAGTGCCAATATCTGAGACCAAATACAGGAAAATAAATTATTGGTATAGTTTTTTTCATGGGATTTGATGACAATAAGAAAAATATAGAATAACAGTAGCCTTATCCTTTGTCTTTAGGCAATTACACCAGTTGGTTGAGATTACAGAAAGACCATGGTCACGGTTAACTTTTGAAGAAGTCAATACTGTTTCCACCATGAGACAGGATGTAAATCCAGGCCATCAAATGCAGGGACTTTTTACACCCATTCACCACTCCAACCTCCTCACCCTTACTTTTCACTGTGTACTAATACTCATTCATTGTAATAGTAGTCTTTCAAAAGTTTTTTTTTTTCCAAATTTATATCTAACCTTCAATTACAGTATTCCATAGGCTCCTACAGCAGCTTGATGTGCGAGCTTGGCGTGGCTTTGCAGTATTCTGGAAGATGAGAGGAATCCTGTATCCTGGTCCAAATGTTTCAGTGGCTTGGAGGGACAATCAGAACTCCACAGATGAATTTGTTCATTGTGTGACATTGTGTGTTAAACTCTTGTTTGGAAACGTAAGCCATTACATCTAGAGTCGCACCTCTCCTCCAATCACTTCCTGTAACTGTATCCTGATATCCCCTGGATTACGCCGCTGACCAGGTCAAGAAAACCTCAGCTCCCCTATAATTGTTCTCTCTCTTCCCTTTTCTCCTCTAATGGTTCTCTGACCTCGACAGAGGTCCTTTACCTGTGTAGTCTGCACGGAGCAGAAGCACCAAACTCCCTTCTTAAGGCATTGATGCAAGAGCCTATCTACAGTCCCTGGTTAGCACACCTCTAACCTAGAGTAAACAAGTTTTGTACAAGATTTAGCGCCAGCGGCTACGAAACAAACTCTGCCAGCTACTTACTTACTTTACAAGCAACAGGAGCAAGAAAGCAAGTTAGTACCAAGCTGCTAACTCTGCAAGGACAACAAAGGAGCTACCAGTTTCCTCTAACCTGTGCCATCGGAACACTGCACACAGCAAGGATCGCATTCAACATGGGAACCAAAACTTTTCCAAGCCTGGCTCATCAACAACTGATGGAATCACCAGCTAACACAGCAGCATGCCAAGGAATCCCTCTCCACCTGAAATAACTAACTGGGCATATCTAGTTAGCATAGTAACGGTACACGGCTAAGCACAGGACCACTTAACTTTTGTCAGTGTACTGTATCGATTTGGTTTATTCCCTGAGCTGTATTGTTGCGATCTGTTTCATTGTTAGGTTATTGGATAGCCACACCGCTAAGTTGATGTTAGTTATGCTTTACACAAGTACTCATAGAACTTGTTACATCCGTAACTTCTATGTCTCGCATGCATACTAATCATCCTCTTTTCTAACCTGTCACCATTATGCTACACTGATCACATACACATATTTCAAATTGCCCTTAAACATAGACACACGTGGAGAGGAAATTCAAAGCTCCCGCTTCACTTTCTCTTGTTTTTGACCTAAAATGTGTGTTCTTGCCCGTGCATGGCAGGCAAGAGCACACATTGTAACAATTACTTTCTAGGCTGCACGCGCGCACACACACAGAAATGACAGCCAGCTACCGAACATACAGGTAGAACAAAGAAACACACATATTCTTTCTGGCGCACACCCACACACTTTTTTTTGCATACATGCGGACACACACTCCTTTTTGTTTGATTAGATTAGATTACCTGTTGTGCGTTTTATTATTTGATAAATAAATGCTTTTGAATATACAGTACATGCTGGTTTATTTAATGTTGTACAAGAGTGAATTCTGCCAAACTCTACTATTCAGAACTCCAAAACCCTTCAACCTTTGCTAGAGTATTGATATGGTTATTTTGGTTGTAGTTATTAATTTCATTATTAATTAAAGTTCCAAATTGATAAGTTAGTATATTTGATTTATGAGACTAAATGAGTTAATTGGCTATCATTTTCCCTTCTTTAAGGGTGGTCCCCCGAGGTGAATTTAATGCAAGTTAAATTCCTGTGTTTAATGTAAACATTGATGATTCCTGAAGTGAGTGTAATCACTCCACTTTATCTTTTTGTACCAATTAACGTGTTACACTATATAATTTTGATGCCTCTTTGAGGTTATTAACTATTGTTACATATTTTGGTGTTTGCTGTTTCTGGTTTTATTTTTAAGTCTTGTCTGTCTTGTTTCCTGTTTGTTCCTGCCCTTGTGTCTGCTTTTAAGCTTTGATTAGTATTACCTGCTCCTGTTTTCACACCTGCCCCTGATTCCGTCATCAGCCTCTTCTCCATTTATACCGGTCCCTTTCCTTTGTTCATTGTTGGTTCATTGTGCTTGTTCCTGTGTCCTGTTTGGATGTCTTACCTGCCTGTTTGCTTGACTTCCGGAATCTGCAAAAGAAACTCCTGTCAGCCTCTGCATTCTGTCTGCGCATGGGTCCTCTCCCTGATTACCCACCTAATGGGTACCCTTTAAGCCATATAATCCCTACACAGTAGAGAGAATGGAGAGGAGAAATATTTTTCACAAAGTGTTTGTTGAAAGCACACATGCAACTACAAAGCAGGCTTTCTAAACAGCTTCCTACAGACAACTTCTTTACAAGCTTGTTAAACTGCTGTGCATCTGCTTCCAAAATGCAACAAGGGAGGTGTCATTGTCACCTTTTTTCACTACCTCCAAAAAAACCACAGCCCAACAAATGGGTTTTTATGTTCTTCCTTTGTCTCCATTCTCTCTCTGTTTACAGCACACATCTCCTCTGAATGGGGGCAGCAGGGAAACAGAGCAGGTGAAATTGGACGCACTAGTCGTAGCTGATAGCAGGGAGGAAAGCTCTACTCTTTGCTGCCTGGTGGTAACTGGCAAGGCTTCCCTATTAAAAGAGGCTATGAAAACACAGACGGCACGAGGATTACACACCAGGTATAACCAACAAGAGCTCAGGAGCCTTTGGTAGCTACAAAGTTGTATTGAAATCAAACAGCTTTAGTGTGATCTCATTTGCAGTGGAAATAGCTGACTCATTTGGATATGTATTGCTGAGCATGGTGTTTTTATCTGCAGTGAACAGCTTTGAAATCAGAGACCTTAACATTAGTTGCTGAACATTACTGAACTGACTACAGAGGACAAAAATTACTTATTTATTAACAAATAAATGAATACATGAATGAATAATGCTGAAATAAACATTATTATATAAATATTAATTAAAAAATGGAAGAATAACATAAATGATTAAATCCATATCTAAATGAATAAATGATGAAAAAATGAAATAAAAATGCACAACACACAAAATTGATGACATTTGTTAATTTGTCAGTCTATGACTGAAGGAGCCCGAACTCCATCCTGTGGAAGCTCATCCCATGCAGTTTTCTTTTTTCAGAGAAACACTTCAGTCATCAATTGCGTAAGGCAAGGTATGGCAGCTGCCATAAAATAAATAAAAATAAGAAACTAATTTCACATGTATTGCCTTAAAATTGTTTCTCCTGAGCAGCTGCCAGTGTCCCCTCCTCAGTCTAGCCAGGCAGCTAACACTACAAATGTTTTGCTGTGTTTTGAACAATCCTTGGTTACTAGAAATTAGCATGTAATTCAATTCATTCTTTATTTTCTATGAAGTTTAAACAAATGACTGATAGAACAGAGTCCGCTCTCTGTCCAAGGTAGAGTGCGGCTTGGGACGCATATTTCTGTTTGAGCCCGACCCAAACCCGACAGGCATTCTGTTAGGACTCGGGGTATTTGTCTATTTTTAGTTAAGTTAGATTTATGGTTTTTCTTCGGTTTTTGAAAGTCTTGTTTTATGCTCATTTTATGTTCTTGCCTTCTTGTCTTGGTTTTTGAGTTTATCTTGGTCTGGTCCTTGTTTTGGTTGTTATGTTCCAGTTTTAGTTTGAAGTTCTTGTTCCATGTTCAGTGTGGGTGTCTGGTCCTCTGGCTCCTCCCTTGATTGTATTCACCTGTGTCTTGTCACTCACCTGTCTCTTGTTTCCTCGTCAGCCCCACCCTATTTATGTCTTGTCGGGTCATTTCCCTCTGTTGGATGTTCACGCTTCAGGTTTTTGTACTTCGTTCTTTGTTTTCATGTCAATTGGATCATTTCAAGACTCTGTGCTCCCGTCTGTTACATGCTCCGGTGTACTTTTGGACTTACTCATTTTTCCTGTACCTGTCACCCAGCCATCATCCACAGTAAGAACAATAAAACATTTTTTTCTAATCCACCTCCAACTATGTCTGTGTTTGGGTCCACTACCTACAATCCTGTAACCCCTCACCCCAACGGATACCTCAAAACCATGCATCTTAACAGATTCTGTTATTTCTGTCAGAACCCGACCTGAGCCCGCTTCAGTTAATGTAAGCTTAAGCAAATCAAAATGCCTCCATACCGTCTGTGAGGAAGTTGTAGCTTCCCTATTGTTTCTATGCTGGATTCACTTATGAGTAGTAACACACTGCAGGTAATCGGTAAGAGCCGTACAGATATCTTCAGTTCCAATCTATTTATTTTACCACCATCACATCCACAACCATATTCTGACACTTTTGTTTGACGTCCTCCATCCCTAGCTAGGCTACATGATGATTTTTTTTATTTACCGCCTGTGTGCTACGTTCACATGTTGTCACATAAATAACAAACCCCAGCACTGAACAGGAAGCACCATGTCAAGAATGACGTGACCGAACCCAACCCAAAGCCGAATATCACTTAAAATGTTTGTCGGGTATCCATCCTGTACACCATGGTGCTGAAATATGCGCCAAAATAGATACAATGAAAGGCGTTCTCACTGCTCTCCAAGTCGTGCATTACATGCAAACATTAGGCATTGTGCATGTGAGAGAGTTATGTCTGTTAAAACAGATTTCAATAGGATAGTAGGTCCTTGACGTCCTGTCACATTACCATACCTTGGCTTATGCTGAAACAACGCCCCTGTCTTCAGTTCCCGCTTACTCTTAACTCATAAAGAAGGGAAAATGATTCTGAATAGCAGAGGTTGGCAAAATTCACTCTTGTACAACATTAAATAGACCAGTATATTCACAAACATTTATTTATCAAATAATAAAACGCACACAACAGGTAATCTATTATGTACTTAACAACAAACAAAAAGGAGTGTGTGTGCAGATGTCGGTGCACGCCAGAAAGAATGTGTTTCTTTTTTCTGCTGTGTGTTCTGCGTGTGCACGGGCAAGAACACACGTGTTAGGCCAGAAACAAAAGAGCAGATAAAGGGGGAGCTTTAAATTTCATCTCAGCGTGTGTGGAAGCCAATTTGAAATATGTGTATGTGATCAGTGTAGGATAATGGTGCCAGATTAGAAAAGAGGATAGTTAGTATGCATGCGAGACATAGTTGTTAGTGGATGTAACAAGTTCTATGAGTATGTGTGTAAAGCATAACTCAACTTAGGTTATTGGGATAGCCACTCTGCTAACAATGAAACAGTCACAATACAGCTCAGTGAATAAACCCAAATCAATACATGTAAAGTTACAGTACATTGATTGAGTTAAACAGTCCTGCACATAGCCATGTACCGTTGCTATGGTTGCTAGCTGTGTTATGCCCAGTTAGTTACCAGTTCATGAGGAGGGGGATTCCTTGGTGTGCTGCTGCATTGGCTGGCGATTCCATCGGTTGTGGATTTGAGCCAGACGGGGAAAAGTTGCGTTTTTCTGATGGTGTAGGTTGGAGGAAACTGGTCGCTCCTTTGTTCTTCTTGCAGAGTTGGCAGCTCTGCACTAACTTGCTTCGTAGCTCCTGTTGTTGGGGACATATGCTCATTTTCAGGTACATACTTATATTTTGGGGTTCTACTGGAATAGGTTTACATGCCTTAATGTTAAAAAAAACACATTATCTCATATTGACAATTGCTTCAGCACCTCTTTTCAGATCCTGTCTCTTTAAGGCCCCCCTCCCGAAAAGCCCAGTTTGCTCTGATTGGTCACCGCCCACCAACTATGCAAACGCTCCACCCGGTTGCCTCACTGTTTTTGGATCACTGTAATGGAGTTTTGCTGCACTTCTACCTTGAACATCACAATAACCCCTTCTACACCAAGAAACTCAATACTGCACAACATCGGCAACCAAGACTACAGGTTTCCCTGATTCTTGGC
>LKNJ01006772.1:0-11490 GCA_002120245.1 Maccullochella peelii
TAACTGTTATGTTTTCAAGGTTAGGAACATGCTTGAATTCGGACATGCTCCTTGAAAAATGCTTAATTTTCAACATAATCTGGTTTTTCATCATCGACACAATCACTAAACCAAAAATCGGTTAATATTTTAAATTAAACGATCCTGTCGTCATATTTGTTTGTTGTCTCCTGGAATTCATAGTAACAATTTAAATGTGATGGTAAAAGCTTTGAGAGTCTGGACATTTTTGGTTTAGGTACCTTGAAAGTGCTTGAAAAGTGCTTGACTTTAACAGTAAAGCTGTACGAACCCTGTTTATTATAAGAAGGTTTAAAGCACTGTGATGTTATCTTGCCATAGGTCTTACACTTTCATTTTCACCTTGACCACCAATGCTCCTTATATTGTTTTTGAATCGTTTGTTCAGTGCAGCCTCTGGATATACTGAGTCAACAATAAAGAAGTGAAAAGAAATGTCAGATTAATTGTAGGAGTTACCACTGTTGCCTTGTTGTCAGAAGGTTGCTGGTTTGAACCCACTGGTGTACACTTTTTCTTTGCTAATTATTAATCGAGTAAGCTCGATCAAGAGACCAAAATACTCATTTTAAGTAAGTCTGTCTTAAAGCACAACTTGCTTAAATTTAGGCATTTTGTCTAGTTTTAAGGCCCATTACGGTCTTTCAGTGGCTAGACTTTTATGCTAGTTTTAAGAATTCTAGCCAAGCTAATTTTGCTTACCCCATTGGCAGATTTTTTTGCTCGATACAAGACAATTTGACTATATTTAAGGATGTTTGGCTTCTTTCTAGTAGGGCTGTTTTTGCAGTGTAGAGAATAACTCATCATGGCAATGTTGTGTGTGTGTGTGTATGTGTGTGTGTGTGTGTGTGTTTTCAGACCAGTCTGGAGTTCCGTATCCATTTGCGTTATGAGTTTCTGATGTTGGGCATTCAGCCGGTCATTGACAAACTACACTCCCATGACAACGCCAACCTCGACAGGTACTTCAGGTGCACCTAAAGGTGCTAGCATCAATCCTGTGTTATTGAAGTAATGAATAAGTAAGAGGTCTGTGGAACATATTTGTACTTTGACATACTTGATTTTAAATAGCTTTCTGAGTTCAGTTGTTATGTGTATTGTTGATTTCAGACATCTGGACTTCTTTGAGATGTTGAGGAATGAAGATGAGCTTCTGATGTCCAAACGCTTCGATGTTGTAAGTCATTTAGACAAACCTTTATACTGTCCAAATGCTTCAGTACTCTAAGATTGTTTTCTATGTATTACATCCTTTCGATCCAGTAACCAGCTGAAATACAAGCTCTTAAGGGTGACCAGACTGAACACATTTCTGATTTTTAACACCAAACATCATTAGTTCTGGTACACACCACAACTTTAAGGGAGATTTTATGGATTCTTGGAAATCCAAATAACATATTAACACACGCTGCATATTTTTATTGCGAGTTTGACAATTATACACTACTAAGGAGTGGTGTATTCCAGTGTTCCTTTATAATAAAACACACTTGTAGCAGCCTGTCTTCAGCATTACATTTCCTCTTGATGTCAAATAAAACATGAAAATGCAAATCAGATGTGTAGTGTGTTACAATCCTGATGCTGTCTTTTGGTACATTGTCTCAGGTCCATATAGAAACTAAAAGTGCCAGCCAGATGTTTGAGCTGATCAAGAGGAATCTGAACCACACTGAAGCCTACCCTCACCTCCTGTCTGCACTGCAGCACTGCCTCATGATGCCATGTAAGACTGGCTGCTTGCCTACAATTGACTTCTTTACTTTTTTAAATTGCCATAAAATGATCCATGACAGCAGGAACCTTTCCCTCTGTTGACTCCTCTCTGTCTGTCTGCAGATCAGCAGAACAGTTCCACACTTCAGTACTGGGTGTTGTTGGACCGGATAGTTCAGCAGCTGGTTCTGCAGACAGACAAAGGTGAAAACCCTGATGTCGCTCCACTGGAGGACTTCAACGTTAAAAATGTTGTATGCATGTAAGTTTCCAGGGTTCCTAACTTGGGGAGTGAGCATTAGTGCTGCAAACACTACAGTTTTCAGTAACGATGACAGATGAGATTCAAACAGCACCAATGGAATAGTGCTAAAATAAAGTTTATATTTACCTTTCACATTCAGCCAAGACTTTTCAAGGTAATCCTTATAGTTCTGTTAGTAATCCCACCAAGTATTAATGAATCCGAGAAATATTGTCATATTGTTACAATGCAACGTTTTGTCATTTTGATCAAATTTTAGAAAAGAAGTACATGTAACATATTTATAAGTGAAGCATAAAGGCAATTTCAGAAACTGTACTGTAACACAATAAGTGTTATTGTCCATAAAGCCTGTGGACTGATGCAGGGTCCAACACTTGATTGGAAAACCCCAATCTCCAAAATAACCTTATTGTAGTAGTAGTAGTAGGAGTAGTGGTAGTAGTAGTAGATGCAAATCATATTTGAAAAACTTCTTTCAGATGTGTGTGTGTGTGTGTGTGTGTGTGTGTGTTTGTCTCTATAGGCTTGTCAAGGAGAACGAGGTCAAACAATGGAAAGAACAAGCAGACCAAATGAGAAAAGGTAAAAACATATACACTGTGTGTGCAGAGGGGATTGGAACTTTGTTTCTGTTATACCAAAGGGGGAAAATGGAGAACTTGGCTGGACTGGTCAGTTTATATATTTTGCTCCCATAATCACTGCAGGTTAAAGGGTAATTCCGGTATTTTTAAACCTGGGCCCTATTTTTACATATTTTGGGGTCTAAATGACTAATGAATCAAAAGTTTTGGAATTGGTCCAGTAGATCGCCACAGTCAGTCCACTAAAAGTGCTTGTTTTGCCTCTGACAACATTATGGAAAGGATCCCTACAGAGACAGACCGTTTGTTAAAGAGTAAGATCCTTTTTGTTTAACCAGAAACACCTTTGTCTTCCTGCAACAACTCACCTCTCGCGAGATTTCAGAGCAAGACTTTCTGTTTCTGGTTAAACCAAAGTGGACGTACTTTGATGGGCACAGTTGCCCACAAGGATTACGTTGCAGCCATTGCAACCCGTTCTGAGGCGATCTAGTGGACCAATACCAAAACCTTTGGTAGCTATTAGTCATTTAGACCCCAAAATGTGTAAAAATAGGGCCCAGGTTTAAAAATACCAGAATTATCCTTTAACATGTGCAAAAGAATAATTAAAAAGAATTACAATGATACTTTTATTTTTTGTTTTAATTAATTCACCCCAAAACAGTTTATGGTTTTTACAGTTTTACATTTTGATGAATTGATCAGCTTGAAAAACGCGTTGCCAATTTCACTATATCATTAACAAAAAACCTAGACCTGCAAGTGGGTACATCAGGGTCCAAGCATGCAACGCAACTCAGAACCAAAATCATGGTAAATAAGTCAAGATGCAGAAAGTGACGCTGCTTGTTTATTGTCATCTGACCTAGTGGCTCCGCCATCAATTATGCTACTTTGAATAACTCCAGTTTGTAGAATGAACCCCCTCCTATAAGTCACTCGTTTCTAGCTGTCTCACCTTCTCTTCTCTCCAGAGCATCAGAACTTACAGCAGCGTTTTGAGAAGAAAGAGAGGGAGTGTGAGGCCAAGAACAAGGAGAAAGAAGACATGATGGTGATGCTGAACAAGATGAAGGACAAACTGGAGCGAGAGATCAACGACCACAAGCAAACTAAACGACAAGTGGCAGAGCTGTCTGCCCGGCTGCAGCAACTCAGCTCTGTATGTTCACCAACACAATATACATTTATCTAAAATGCCATTGATCCATTTCACACACAGTATCAATATAAACATACAGTTTTCTATATTTGTGTAATATTAGCTTACATTTTATTAGATAAAATGTATGATCTGCAAGCTCCCAGCATCACAATGATCATTCATGTCATGGTCACCTGTCTGTTCACAATGAAGCCATTTTTGTTATTTTTGTCATTTTTGTTAAGTTATTTTCTCTTGTTAGACCTCCAGTGTTCCTGGCGGACCTCCTGTGACTTCTGGTGGTTTAGTTTCTCCTGGTGCTGTCCCGTCCATCCCTTTTCCTCCTCCTCCTCCAGGAGGCCCACCAGCTTTTGGCATGGCTCCATTTGCCCCACCTCCTCCTCCTCCTCCTCCTCCTCCTCCTCCTCCAGGAGCTCCACTAGGAACTGTCCAGAAGAAGAATATTCCTCAACCATCTAACCCACTGAAGTCATTCAACTGGAGCAAACTGCCTGAGGTACACTTAATACTGCCAGGCATATTGGTACTAATGTTACTACTGTCACTACTGCTGTTATACTACATTTACTACTGCAGAGCTGCTGCTACTATTACAGTTGTTTACTTTATTACTTCTGCAGTATTCCTCATATAAAATACAAAAAATAGCCCCCAACAAATTTACTATTTCCTCCTGTTTGACTAATGTCTGTTAAAAAACTACGGTGGCCAGCTGTTTTAGGAAATTACTGAGCCTTTTTTAAATGTGAAACAATATATTTGTGAGCACTTTTTAAATATCTACGTCTTCAGTAGGAACCAATGGGCTTGGAGCTGAGAGCCACAGGGCAGACTTCTGAGGGCAGTTAGAAAGTATTGAGAAAGGGACTAACACATTGTTGGTTTTGGACCTCGAATTAAGATTATGTTGACAAACTGCATTATCGTCTGTTTCAGAGCAAGATAGAAGGAACCGTATGGAAAGAGATCAACGATCTCAGGGTATTTAAAGTTCTGGATCTAGAAGAGTTCCAGAGGACCTTCTCAGCTTACCAGAAGCCACAAGTAACATATTACACATAACATCATCACATAAAGAATCTATTTCATGAATAAATTATCTTATTTTCTCCATGAGTTTGTTGTTCTAATGTTCATTTTTTAAAACAGTTATCTCAAGATAATGATATTGCCATGATTTAAATGCCAAGTTCCCATCTTGGCATTGCAGAGTTCTGTTATATTGTACTGTATTCTAACATGTTTCTATGCATTAACAGAAGGATGCTGAGGATGACCAGACTTTTGCTAAGAAAGTCAAGGAGCTGTCAGTAATCGACGGTCGCCGAGCACAGAACTGTAACATTCTGCTCTCACGGTCAGTGTGTAGACTAAAGAAGTCACTGTAGGATGTCAATAATGGAAGTCATACATTAACTCTTGTTTGTTGCTGTTAGCAGCAGGATATGTTGTTCATCTCTACATGTGGGCTGTTTCCACACATTATGGCAGGGAAATAGGAGTTAAATGGATAGATTTACCAGTAACCTGCTACACTGTCAAACCTAATCATCATCATTATAAATTTGGGTATCATGAACTTGCCTTGGTTTACCACTGGTATTTACCTCATTGTTGGTTGTTTGAGGGGAATTTCCTCCTTCCATTGAATTCCAACGTTATGCCTCAATGCACAGTTACATTTGGTGTCTGTGAGGTCAGGTGGCCCTGACCCTGACCCAACAGTAACTCCTCTGTACACCTTCTCATTAGGGGAGGAGGGGCAGATTCAGCCCACTAGCATGTAGAACGCCAAAGGATAATGAGATATCTGAAAAAGTCTGTATTAAGTTTGTTTTAGCAATGCATTTACAGGTGCAGTAGAAACACAGGTCTGTATGTTTTCCATATGCTTGTTATTTCTTTGAATTCATTTAAAAATAACATTGATTTATAACCGTTGTAGGATTGAATATGACGTCAGATGTCATAATTCTCATTAGTGAGTTAGACTAACAGAGTTACAGCAGTTTATGGTTACACTCATTTGGCAAAAAATGACTTTCCACACCCACAATAAACAGTGGCCTGCTTGATTTATGATTTATCTGTCCAAATAGTGTGTCTCTCTTCATGTGGGGGCAGCATTAGATGTGACAAGGTCATACAAAATGGAAAGCTTCAGATTTCTTTTAGGGGGCCAAACATTTTCGTGGGAGGGCCATTTTTGCCCACAGGCTGCTATTTGCCTACCACTGGCATAAGTTTTATCGGTTGGTGTCATTTTTAAGTTTAAAAAGCCTGTATGATATGCAAAAATGCAACCTAAATTTCTATGTTACAGGCTGAAACTGACCAATGAGGAGATTCGCCATGCCATCCTGACCATGGATGAACAGGAAGACTTACCTAAAGACATGCTGGAGCAGGTGCCAACACATACAAAGAAACACACAACACAATCTGAACACACAATGGCCATGCTCCATTTTTTCCCCATAGGTTAGGTGACTGGCTTTTGTAGTGATACATCCCAATATATATTGATATTGTAATATAAAATGACATGTACCATGATAGAAGATTTTAGCAGCTTAATTCAGTTTTGGATTTGGGGATGGGAATATTGGATCAGTTCAGCAACTATATGCATGTTTCTAACTGAAACAGTCGTATCTATTTTGGTCTCATACATGTCTGATGTATTATTACATAAAGAACTTTTCAAATCAGATGCACTTCTGATAGTTTGTGTGTATGTGTCTGTGTGTGAAGCTGCTGAAGTTTGTTCCTGAGAAGAGTGACATTGAGCTGTTAGAAGAACACAAGCATGAGTTGGAACGTATGGCCAAAGCAGACCGCTTCCTGTATGAAATGAGCAGGTACACACACACAGCAACGCCTCAGAACACACAGTCTGGATATGTCTTTCAACATGGCAGTTTATCAAAGCAAGACCACAGGACAGAGGCTGTACACTGTTAACCCCTCAGTAGATCCTGTTTGGAGGAAAAGCATGAATGACTGCACTAACCTGTGTGGGGTGAAAGTCTGATCATCGCATAATTAGTTTGTTCAGGTTTGCTACAGTTGCCAGTGACTCTGTAAAGACTATCCACTCACAATTTCCTGTCCTCACCCAGCATCAACCACTATCAACAGAGACTCCAGTCTCTCTACTTCAAGAAGAAGTTTGCTGAGAGAGTGGCTGAGGTCAAACCTAAGATCAAAGGTACTCTTTTCAATCTCAAAGGGTCATTAGTTCACAGTGAATAAATGGATGAAAGTAAATGTTTGAGATGAGAGCTACATTTGAACCTAAGGTACATGTCATTGATTTCTCTCTTCAAGTTTCTTTAAGCTCTGTTTTCCGCTGAAGATATTATAAGATATTATATATTACAATATTGATTTTTCTGTGAGGATGTATGACCTTCACTCCTCGTCTCTGTGGTTTCAGCTCTGAGTCTTGCGTCCAGGGAGGTGGTACAGAGCGGGACGCTGCGTCAGCTCCTAGAGGTGGTTCTGGCCTTTGGGAACTATATGAACAAAGGACAGCGGGGAAATGCCTATGGATTTAAATTGTCCAGTCTCAACAAGATAGCTGACACCAAGTCAAGCACTGACAAGTACAGTTCACGACAAGGCTTTCTACATCATAGGACTTTTTCACAGAAGAGATTTTCACATGTGACTGTAGGAAAAGCACAGGTTTAAATAATAAATAAATGAATTATGGCTGAAATCAGTTTCAGGGTCCTGCTATTTTTCATGCTGGCTTACTGTCACACTAGCCGTGTTTCCATCAATGTATTTTTATGCACATTTTGAAGAATCACATTAGAAAAGCTGTATGGAAACCGCAAAAATGTTTTACGCTTGCTAGAGGTGGTTTTTGCCTTTGTCGAAGAAGAGTTGATGTGCTAAATGGGATGGAAACGTCTTTGCTGAATAAGTTCTGATGTAGCGAACATTTAACTCACATGACTGATCAGCTGTTTCTGCTGAACCGTAATGCTTTAATTTGTCTTCGTCTCTGAAGAAACTAATTCCTGAGGACCTCTCCATATTTCTCCTGTAGATGGGTTAGATGGCCAAGGCCACTTGTTTTGTTTTAGTTCCCAACCTCTATTTCTTCTAATCTGCTAAGTGGTGGATTACAGCCATGTGTAAAGCGTAACCGCCAACTTCTGACCAAACTGTGCTTTGCAACGAGCAGAGTTTAATCGCTCCAAACCAGCTGATGGAAACACGCCTAATCCACATTTCTTTTTCTGACATTTCAAAAGTTTGCTTAAAATTTGCTTGACAATTGAATGGAACACAGCTACTGTCATGGCTTACTGCGACACTTGAACAGAACAGACACCTGCTATGCCTACTACTGTATGACCAGTCAAAATGTCTGCTGTGAAAAATGCCTATTTGCAAGTTTAGCTATTTCTTCTAAAAGCCGCTGAGAAGTGATAAATGATTTGTTGTTAAATGTATGTGGTGTGTTTGTAGAAACGTCACTCTGCTCCACTACATGATCACTGTACTGGAAAAGAAGTACCCTAAGGTGGCAGCTTTCAGTGAAGAGCTACAAAATGTGCCAGAAGCTGCTAAAGTCAAGTAAGAACAAACAAATACATGCAGAGTCATATTTATTACAGCAGGATATTTAACCATCTCACCTTTTTATACAAGTAATGTAAAGCAGCACTGGGATGGTACCAAACCTGGCAACCTCAACCTCACCGTGACCACAAGACTTCAGGAAGTTGCACACAGTCACTGCACCCGACTGTTGTTCCCCAAAAAATAGTTGCAGTTCCAACTCCACCCAAAACCACAAATGTCAAAAACAAAAGAAGTGGAAAGTTTATTATGTTTAATGCAGCTGACAATGACTGACTGTCATGTTACTCATTACCTCTACCCTCCCATGTGTCTCTCTGCCTCTTTTTACTGTCTCTCCAGTATGACAGAGTTGGAGAAGGACATTGGCAATCTGAGATCTGGCCTAAAGAGTGTTGAGGTGGTGAGTGAGCTCAGTAGAGTGCTTAATTAATCACCCAACGACCCGTAAACCCATTGTAAAGAAAACCAGCAAATAATCAGAGATTTGACATCAGTGTGTCAGTATCTGTATTTCGGTTTAACTGCATGTCTCTCTGTCTGATGTGTATTTGTCCATCTCCAGGAGCTGCAGTACCAGCAGACTCAGTCCTCTCAGGGTCCCGCCGATAAGTTCGTCCCTGTGGTCAGTCAGTTCATCACTGTGGCCTCCTTTAGCTTCTCTGAGGTAGAGGAGTCGCTCAGTGAGGCCAAAGAAGTGGTGAGTGGGCAACAGATAACTGTTCACATTCATTTTGCCCCATTTTCTGCTTCTGCCCTCAAAAACTAGAAACATCATCATAACACTTAGCAGTCTTGAGGTGTAAATACATTGAGTAACCAGAAACCCAATTAAGCATCTATCATCTCATTAGGCTAGCAATTTCCCCCTGCTTCCAGTCTTTAGGCTGAGCTAGGCTAACCATGTCCTGACTCCAGCTCTGTATTTACACACACAGACTCTTGGGAAATAGCAAATAAGTGTATTTCTCAAAGTGATGTTAAGATGTGTCAATGGGTTGCCTATTCATGTTTGCCTTCACATTACGTTACATCAATGACTACGTTTATGTGCGCAAAATATTCCGGTTTTTGCCCTTATTCCGAAAAGACAATATTCCTACTAAGCTGTTTACATGGCTAATGAAAATGAATATTCCACTAATATTCCCGTTTACATGCAGCCTTGTTCGACTGTGCGAACTCACCCTCCCTCTTTCATTCGTTCAACCACCTTCTTGAAAAGGTCGGCGTTGATATGAAAACCTGTTGATATCCACGTCTTTCATCATGTTTAAAAGTAGCTGTGTTTCTCCTTCNACCAGAAATGTCCAGCCTCGCAAACTGTTGGTTTGTTGGTTTGTTTCCAACGCACAGAGCTGAGAGTAAACAGGAAAGAGGCCGTGTGTCGCAAACTGAGACGCAGATTCTGAATGTGCTGTACATGTCCAAAGAATGCTCTTAAAACCTGAATAATATCATCATATCCCTCATGTCTTAATCTGAAAATGCTACATTCAGAAAAAAGCCTAATTCAGAATATCCAAACAGAATATGCTGTTTACATGACCCGTATCAAATTCGGAATAATAGTGGAAAATTAGTGTGCATGTAAACGTAGTCAATTTCCCTCCATTACGTAGACCAGACCTAATCTTTCTGTCATGAGGGCACTGTGGTTTACCCTTATGTATAACAGACAAACACTGCAACTTAAATGTGCTTCAACATAGTGCAGGCAGTTCATTTGTAGCGAGAGAGTGAAGCCAATGACCAAATCACCACTTTCACCCATCATGTCTCTCATTGAAGTTTGGAAAGGCACTGAGACACTTTGGAGAAGACCTGTACAACCTGCAGCCGGATGAGTTCTTTGGGATCTTCGACACTTTCCACACGGCTTTCTCCGAGGCCAAACAGGACAACGAGAACATGGCCAGACGCAAGGAAGAAGAGGAGAGACGGGCAGTCATGGAGGCACAGGTTAGAAGACATTATCAGCTCAGATAAGAGAGAGATGTACTGTAGACTGATGTGTGAAAATCATTTGAATTCTTCTTCATATACTGATACAAAGTCTGATGGTCACCTCATTCATGGATAAATGTCCAGTAAAGATGTTAGATGAACCCTAGCCATCCGTCCTCTCCTGTCATGATCTTGCTCTCTTATTCTCCAGCTGAAGCGAGACAGGGAGCAGGCGAGGAAAGCCAAAGCAAATGAAGAAGAGGAGAGTGGTGAATTTGATGACCTGGTGTCTGCTCTGCGCTCTGGAGAGGTGTTTGATAAGGATCTGTCCAAAATGAACCGTAGAAAACAGCGGAAGAATAACTTGTGCGACAGCAGCCGGGAAAGACCAGTATCAAATCTAAACCAGTAGCAGGACATTTCACGGACAGCAGCACCTCACTGGGACTGTTACAGCCCTGCTAAAACATGAATGTCTCTGTAACACTCTGGTAGGCATGGAGTTATTATTTTCACTTAAATCCACATTCTGGTTCATGGGTCAAGGTTGTGTACAGCGTACATATAGATACATACACAGTATATAGAAAATATGCAGCCATTCACAGTATGTACTTTGGCCAAGGGTGAGAAGACTATTGGTTGCTAATAATATTTTTAGCCATTTGTCATGAGATCACATCTGTCTGGTTATCTGCTTTCATACAGTGAGGACTCAAGGGAATAGCTCAACATTTTGGGAGTTGAGACATGCTTGGTTTAACCTAGCGTAAAGACTGGACGCAGCTAGCCTAGCTCTGTCCAAAGTAAGCTAAACTAAACTAAAAAACGCTAAAGGAATAGTTCAACATTCTCCAATAAGAACAAGATGTCCTGTATTACACCCACTCACATGGAACTCACCATAGCACATGACCGTGGACCCCCCCCCCCCCCAAACCATTTTTCACTCGACTCCCATCTGGTTGCAGATACAGGACATTTAGATGGAAAAAGTATTGTTTCAGTAGAAGTGTTGTCCCCTCTGCCATAGCTATTCTGGATTCCATCGCTCTCTAACAGAAAGTGAATAAGTGTATTTCACTAACAAAATGTAGTTGATGAGACAAAGAGACCACAAAGTTTTCCTGCATTAATTCAACTTGCACTACTCTAGTTTTAATGTACCCCCCCCCCCC
>LKNJ01006772.1:17961-41330 GCA_002120245.1 Maccullochella peelii
AGGGTGTGGTTAAAACAGTGAGTGGGTTTATGTACACTCTGACAGAAGCCAGTCGAATCTAATAATGAGATAAACGCAGCACTAAGGCATCATTTTCTACATCCACATGAATATTAAAATCACCTACAATGATTACTTTGTCTGTTTTAAGGACTAAACCTGATAAAAACTCTGAGAATTCAGATAAAAATTCAGAATATGGTCCAGGAGCGCGTTACACTATAACAAATACAACTGGCTGTAGTGTTTTCCAGGTTGGGTGTGGAAGACTAAGAACAAGGCTTTCGAACGAGTTAGAATTTAGTTTAGGTTTAGGGTTGATTAATAGGCTTGAGTCGAAGATGGCTGCAACTCCACCTCCTCGGCCTGTGCCTCGAGGAATGTGAGTATTAATGTAACTGGGGGGGTGGATTCATTTAAACTAACATATTCATCATGACTCAGCCATGTTTCAGTAAGACAGAATAAATCAATATGATAATCTGATATTAGATCGTTTACTAGTACAGCTTTAGATGACACAGATCTGATGTTTAAGAGTCCACATTTAATTCTCCTATTTTGTTGCACTGTTGCAGTGGTGGTTTTAATTTATGACCAACTTAGCTTAGGACAAGGCTTAAGCCCTGTGGGTGCAACCAGCCTCTCAGACTTTAAGCTCCTCCAGAGCCACAAAGACTGAGGGTTACTAACCATTATGAGTAAACTGTTTGTTTTGCATATTCACAACATGTTTAGCTAAACCCAGAAAAGCTCTCATTCATCTCTCGGACTTCCTCCCTTTTAATCATCTGTTATGGGACTGTCACTGCCTTCTTTACCTCCTGATATCACATTTTAAAGGCTTCTTCTTCCTGAGATTCTACTAAACCCTCACCTCCACTACTTCCTTGAAAACCTACCCCTCCTATTCCAGACCATGGTTCAGCTCAGGCCAGAACAGGGCAGGCCCTGTTTGCCTTCAGTTGGAGAGTACAGGAATAGTAGAGACAGATGGTACCACAAAGCCCAACAGTTTATTTGAAGCCAAAGCTCTGTATAGTCATTAAAGTGTGGTCTCATGGTAGCCTGCGTTTTTGTCTATATCTGCCACAGATGTGGCTGCACTCAGCTCTCTGTCTGTAGTTAAGCGTGTAGATGCAGGGTAAACCCAGATTCCTCACTTCACATAGAAGCCCTTCATTGTGAATGGGGCCCCTGAAGGACTCTGCTGGTTTAGCATGTTTCAGACCATCAACAACAAACGTCATTATCGTCAGCCATTTACAAAGCATAACTTTATAAGTTATAGAAGTTAAGCACAATTTATAGATAGATTTTTATCATCCAGGCAGTTGTTGAGATCAGCCACTTTTTTAGTTTTGGTGTATTTCAGGATGTTTCACATTACTGTAAATGAGTAAACAGCAAGATGTGTTCAGGGTATTCTACTGCAGAGAAAGGTTTTTGCCATGGGCATCCAATTTGTTGCTTTTAACATCCTCTAAAAGTTGGATCCTCTGCAAGATGTAAATTGTAAGACATATTGTGTATACATACACTTACTGGAAAATTCTGGGTGAATCATAATTGGCCTTGCATTATCTGGTATTTGATTTATGCTGTTATTATGAATAGCCAAAACAAGGTTTGACTACAGCTACTTATTCTTTTATCGTGAGTCATTTCTGGTTTGCAGAACTATCAGTTTCAAAGAGTGCTTAACTAGTTTGGTTCATTTCAAATGAACTCTTGTGCGTTTGCCCAGTTGGTACGATTCGTTTAGGCTGGTGTGAAAACTGTCAATCAAATTTTCAAATCTGAAAGTGGTAATCATAATCTGTTTTTACTATTTCCTGACCCTGTGAGGTGGAAACCAATTTAACTCCTCTCCTTTCTCTGCCTAAGAATGGCTGAAGAACGTTTCCTTTTCCGTAAAACAGAGGTGTGTTTTGTATTTATCAGTTTCTCAGACAATAATCTTAAAAGAGTTTTTATGGCTTTTCTTAAACCAGTTGAGACATGTTATATCCTGTGTTAATGGTGTGAAGAAATTGTTGAAAGCGATAGGGGTTAATAATAAAAAAGACTGAAAACCGAACTTCTTCCTGACTTGAGCACAATGGCTAATAAATGGGGACTATTTAGTTAAGTCTTCTTAAAATTTGTCCAATAGCTTGATCAAATTCAGTTTAAAAAGTTGTTTATAGGATCTTTGAAAGCCCAAGATAGATGAATTGTTCCAGCTCAACCTTAAATGATGTATTAGAAAACCGTAACTCCAAGGTCTCTTGAGTTCACTTTTATGTAGGTTAAATTTATATCCAGAAAATGGACTAAAATGTTTTAATAGAGATAAAGCAGTACAAAGGAAGACATCTAAATTGGAAACAAATGGCCCCTTGTCTCCATACACCTGATATCTGTTGAATGCGTAAAGCAAGTTCCCTGGTATAATCTAAAAGGTTTGGAATATAGATTATTTGTTGTCATTGTAGCTGTCAAGCTCTATTACTCAATTAAAAAGAGGAGGGATTGGCAAGGTAACAAAAATAACAAACGTGAACATCTCTTTTTTTAAGTTTTTATGTACCTTTTTTTCTACTACTACACTGTGACATGTTATTGTGTTCTCATTAGGTAATGGCCTGATGCTGCATACATATCCTCCCAGTACCACCCGAGCTCATCTGGAAATCTCTGAGTTAGTCTGTCCACCTTCTCTGCAGCCCCCCTCTTTCAGAGATGGATTTGGGGCTGTCAGCCCACACTGGTTCCTGTGCCTGTACTGACTGTTGGAAGTGGCTGTTGGTGAGGGACCCCCAATAAGCCCAGGATGCCAGGATGCCCATCACTCAGAACAACGCCCTCAGCATCCTTCCACTGCTGGAGGACTGGCACGGGGCTCAGACCACAAGATCACAGCAGGACCACAACCTGAATCAGGACAGTTCTGGCTATAAGGTACTTCATTGCCTTCACCCCCATAATGAGAAACTTTTCTTATTTTTACATGATTCCTTTCAAGTTATAACAAGATATTTTTTTTATTATGACGTATTTCCTCATTGTTACTAGATACCAAATTATTCAGTTTTTACAAGAAACTTTCCTTGTTATAATTTAACCTTGTTGTATCACACAACTTTTATTTCTTGTTATTTCACAAAATCAACAAATCTAGACTGGTGACCTGTCCAGGGTGTACCCACCCTTTTGTGCTGGGACAGACTCCAACCCCCCTGGGACCCTGATGGTACTTCAGTTGGTCGTGTCCAAAGCATCAAATAAAACTTAAACCAAATTTAAAACAGACAGGGTTTTTTAGCCGACGTAGGCTACAATCTCTTGATCATCTCGCTTTAACACCACATGGAAGTTTCTTGTTATAATAACATACCAGCTTTTTATGTTATATTGACAAGTTTGTTCTAATGAGATCCCTGGGTCAGATAAAAACGAGAACGTTTTGTGATACAAGAAAACAAGAAACATTTTGTCGTGATGCCAGAAAACAAGAAGCATTTCTTGTAAAAACAGAATCGTTTGGTGTCTAGTAATAACAAGATAATAACATAAGAAAATGTCTTATTGTATAACGTGAAAAGGATCTTGTAAAAATGAGAATGGTTTCTCGTTATAATGAGAAACTGAGCAGATTTCTTTTGTCAAGGTGGCACCAACAAACTGCCGTACAATATGAAATTAAATGAAAACCACAGTTGATTTAACCTATTTAACCCTAGCAAGTCCAGTTGCCTTTTGACTTAGCGCTTCTAGATATATGATATATGACTTTACAGGAAATTAACCATAGGAAGTTTTACTTACAGCCGTATGGCAGAGTCACTGCATGTCTTAGCTAGGCATGCCCTATGTAGTTTTTTGATAAGTCAGAATTATTTGGTATGTGAGTGGTACTATATATGTTCTACGACCCATTGTATGAGATGTGATGTTCACTGTTGGCTGTTCACTGTATATATCCACGGTACATAATTAGAACTTTACAGTATGTTATTATATGATGGATCTAACACCTGGGCAGGCTTTACTATTAGGCAAGGTAGACAAATTCCCTGTGGCCCACAAACTAAAAGGGGCTCCTAACAGCTATAGATTTATTATGATGTTTAGATAAAAAAAACATATAAAAATGTGTTACTATTCTAACAGATAGTACTGCAATAACTTGCAAAATGCCAAGCAAATGTTTTTGTACCATCCGCTGATAATTGATTGCAGATCATGATGCAGTATATACTCCAGCAGAGCAGGATTATACAAAGCTGGATGGTGTGACACAGCTAATATGATAGCTTCCTCCCTGTTGGACTTTCTGGCATTCCCTCTACACTGCCAAGACGGCTTGCTATGGTGAAAATTTTCATGTCAGCGTTCACTAAATTTGAACTCTATGCGTAAGTTCCGCACAGATTTACTGTCTTTGGTGAGTAAAACCACTGAATTCGACAACTGCATCAAAATGAACTGATTTCAGTCCAAACCTTTGCTGTTATAAATACTGGTGTAACTGGGCTCCAAGCCTGTGCATTTCTGCAAATGTGTGTTGTTTGTTCAATGGTGTATATTTGTGAGCTGTTTTTAAAGGGTGTACATCTTCAGTAGGAACCAATGGGCTTGGGGCAGAGAGCCACAGGCAGGGTAGAGAAATCAGGAAGTACTGAGAGACTAACTAAGACATTGTTGGTTTTGGTCTTTTCATAGGATTTGTTGATGATAAGAAAAATATAGAATATTGCCAGCCTTATCCCTCAAATATAAGCTAATATGTTTTTTTGGTTAGAACACTGTCACTGGCACTGACCGTCAACCTGGAAATGACCAACTTTGTGATATTCTAAAAGTTACATATGTTAAACACACAACTTTTGATGTAGAAAGCTTCGTTAAAATGAAAACTACATCTGTATGGTCAGACAGGCATCAGACAGGCAATGGAAAAATGCGGCTAAAATGTGTTCCATGTAGACATCCTGCATAAGTCTCAAATATAAATGGTGTGAAATGAAGATATAAACTAGTGATATTTCTGGTAAAATATAACCATAAAGGGAAAACTCTGTAACATTTCATAATGTTAACAAATGACCAGTACTGTATAGGAAATGAAAGTTTAGTTGTTAAAGGCTTTTCATTCAATGTTATCATCCAGCTTCATTTACTGATTGGTCACTCTTCTTCTTCTTCCTCTAGCATGTGGATCAGGACTCCCACCAGAATGGGGAAGGGGACAGTGTGTGCAGTAGCAGCAGTGTTAACAGTGTTAATGTGGAAGACATGTCCCTGTGTCTGGCTGCCATTCAGAAGTTGGTGGAGTACATTAAGTTCAACTTTATTGAGAGTGACACAGCTCCATCAGCCAGCCCGCCCTGCAGGGAGGGGTTAGATGTCGAGGTTCATGCTGTTTCCCTCAGTAAAGGTGTGGGGGATACCACTGAGTTTGGCCTCAGCTTCGGGAACATCCCTATTTTTGGGGACCCTGATGGAAGAAAGAAGGGAGGCCCGAGGAGGAGGAGGGACCAGGGCCCCATCATGGACGTGGGCTGCATCTGGGTGACAGAGGTGAGGAAGAGGAGCCCAGCAGCCCGCTGTAGGAGAATCAAACTGAGAGACGAACTGCTGTCACTGAACGGGCAGCTGATGGTGGGAGTAGATGTCAGTGGAGCCAGGTAAGACTACTTTTAATGAAAACTGAAACCATGAACCAATCATGTGAAGGGAAAATGATTACAATGATGAATTACATTATATACTGTAAGCACAATGCAAGAAGATGGTAAAACTTCATCACATTGCAAGCAACAATCCTAAAAATCCAACAGTGCAATAAAGCAGTCCTGCTCATTGATTTGCAGCATTACCTCTTTAACAGAACAAAGACTGAATACAACCAGAGATATTAAAGGGACTGCTACCACGGTAGAAACGCTATACCACAATATCTACTGAATGGCAAATGTCTTTTGTCTCATGGTTTATATTTCATTGCCTAACCCTACTCTGAAATCCAAGAGACAGCATGCAGAGACATAAAAAGCTTGTTAGAATTGAAGTGGGACAGAAGGTAAAACTAAAATATACTTTTGATGGGAAAATCCACCCTAAAACAGAATTCAATTGGTGCTATTCCAATCATTTCTACAACAGAATATTACGGCCACTATTTGGAAAAATAAAGAGACAATAAAGTATTTTGAGAAAAATGTTGTAATTGTAGCTTCTCTCCTTTCAGCATAATTTGTCATTTTGAATGAAAAATATGGCACCCTCGTGATTCATGTAGATCTGAGTTTTTGTTTGCTTGTAGCTGACAGTGTCCAACACACCAGCAGCATCTTGACATACGTCAACTCTACAGAGAAGCACCAATTGTATCATATTCACTTCCTGGATTGACACGTCGGCTCCTCTGCCTTAACTATTTATTCTATATAGCGTGCTCAATGTATGCTACAGGCATCAGTAAACAATGTGACAAAGTGATATCTTCAAATAACTAACTAATTTACAACAATATAATGATATATGATATAAAGAAAAGCAGCAAATTCTCACATTTAAGAAGGCAGAACCAGAAAGTGGTTCTACTACTAATTCTGTCACCTTTTTCATCCTACTTGAGTTGGCAGGCCTGTGTAATGTTGGATCAGGTCTAACTATCCTCGGGTCCCGTTTTGATCGGGTCTCCTCTTTTTGTAAATTAATTTACCCATGTTGGGTTCAGATAGGCTTCCCACAGGCCTGTTTTGGATCGGGTCGGTGAGGACAATTTAATGCTAACCGCAGTTGCTATAATGTTACAAGATACAACTTTAGCTGTGAGAGTGCTGGCACAAATTCGACAGCCCCTCTAACCAAAGCAGGCAGGGTACTGAGGTGGTCTCATTGAGATCCATGGCTTCAGTGGCAAAGAAGCCCCATATGAATGTTGTCTCAGTGTGAATTCTTTTTGAGACTGTTTGCTGTTGTGAACTGTACCTGTAAATGTACAGTCAAACTCTTCATCCATGAATGGGTTGCTCACAAAACAGTATCTGTCATCAGGTTTTCACTATAAACATGACCTGCTCACCTCTCTCATGTTTTAACCACCGACACCAAGAAGAGTGTTCAGTAGTGTTAGTTGTGTTTCCTTTTTTTTTTTTTAAATTAACTTTTTATTCGGAAAAATAAAAATGACCAGCTTAGTATTACAAAGACATAAGGACATTGTTAGATAGAAGTTGTCACAGATTAACAATTCAACAACTCAGTTCTTGACATTTCTGCCTTTCCACAAACCAGATGTGGTCCTGTTAGTTTTGTTGTAGAATGTCCGACTCTTTGACAGTATGGTATATTTACTATGCATCATATCAATGAGAGCAATAACAACATTAGAAAGAGTAACAACATTAATCATTGTAAGTCAAAAAATGGAAGAAATAAAAATAAAAACAAAAATTAATTAATTAATTAATTTAAAAAAATAACATAACCTAACACGAGGATGCCTGTTCACTACTCCACCGTGTCAGTATTTCATTTCTTACTCTAGACGAAGTCCGATCTAATAGGAGAAACGTACTCTATCCAATCTTCCCAAATTCTAGTGAATTTGTGAGTCTCTATTCTCAGAGAATAGGTGATCTTCTCCATTATGCCATGTAAATATATTGTGTATTACATCAATCCAGTCCTCCATAGTGGGTGTGGTGGGTTGCAACCATTTCTTAGTTATAGTTTTTTTGCTCGCTGCGGTTAGAATTCTGAATAAATGCTTATTTGGAATGTCAGAATCAATATGCCCCAGATACATCACTTCAAATCTGGGTGGGATCTTGGTTTTAAAAATGATTTCCAAACACTTATGTATTTCATCCCAATATGTCGTAAGGGTAGGGCAGTTCCAGAATACATGATGGTGGTTTGCATTGTCCTCCCCACATTGTCTCCAGCACCCTGAACCCCTGGCCTGTTGTTTACTCTGTATTGGAGAGATGAAAAAGCGGATGATATTTTTCCAACAGAACTCTCTCCAGGTGTGGGAGCTTGTTGTCTTCCACTGGAGTTGACATATACTATCCCACTCCTCTATTGAGAGTCCAACATTACACTCCTGTTCCCATTTTTGTTTTATGTACAACGAGTCTACCGGTTTTGCTTGCTGTATTCCACTATATAGTTTTGAAATAAATCTTTTTGGGGGCCTTGGTGAAAAATACATTTAGTACCTTACACTCTGTGGCCTTTAGGTGATCTTTTATGGTGCAATCAAAATAGTGTCGCATTTGGAGATATCGGTAGAAATCTTTGCTTTCCAGATTGTGTTTCTCCTTGAGAGTCTGGAAACTTTGTAGTGTCCCATTTTGTACAAATGTTAAATAAGATGACAGGCCTCTAGTCACCCAACTTTTGAACCTATTGTCTGTTTGGTTTGGGTTAAAATCCCTGTCATAGGCACACCACCTTAGTAGTCTTATTAAACCCTTTAACTTACACATTTTCACTACCATATTCCAAGAATTGAGTGATGCAGTAATCCACGGGTTATCTACATCAGCCAATTTGCCTATTAATTCCTTGTCCCCCAATATCTTGGATAGGGACTTCTTTTGACATTGCACATTCTATGTCTTTCCATCTAGCTCTATACTCCGGGTCACACCAACATACCAGAGGTCTTATCTGGGCCAAAAGATAGTAGTCTCTTAAGCAAGGCAGGGACATACCCCCTTTAGTCTTGGGTAGTTGGAGGGTGGAATATCTGATCCTCGGTTTCCGTCCCTGCCAGACGAATCTAGAGATTAATTTGTCCCATTCTAGAAATTGTTGCATAGGTATTTCCACCGGAAGGGATTGAAAAAGGTAAAGCAGCCGTGGTAGGACATTCATCTTGATTGTTTCGACTCTTGAGCTCATGCTCAGGAAGGGGATAAAGTTCCATCTCATCAAATCTGCTTTGATTTTTGCGATTAGAGGCCCATAGTTTAGATTATATAGTTGTGTGGTATCTTTCGGGAGGAGCACACCTAAGTATTTCAGTGAGGTTGCTCCCCAGTCCAAACAATACTTCTCTGTGATGGATCTTGGGGGTTTATAATTGAAAGTAAGAACCTGCGTTTTTAGTATATTTACTGTATATCCTGAAAAGGACCCATAGCTTTCAAGGACAGAAAACAACTTGGGGAGGGAATGGGTGGGTTGTCCCACATAGATTAGCAGATCATCTGCAAAAGAAGCAGTCTTCTGTTGCCCTCCCACCAATTCTATCCCTTTAATGTTGACATTTTGTCTTATCCATTGATTCAAGGGTTCAATAAACAAAGCAAACAGTAGTGGGCTAATAGGGCATCCTTGTCTGGTTCCACGTTCAAGGAGAAATGGATTAGAAAGGTCTCCATTCACCTTGATCCTCGCTGAGGGCTTATCATACAGTGTTTGTATGGTTTTAATTATAGTCTCATGGAAACCGAATCGATTCATTACTTTGTACAGGTAGGCCCACCTGACTGAGTCGAATGCTTTTTCAGCATCTAGACCTATTATGATGGATTCAACCTCATTTTTCATTATGTGTCTCATAATATGTAATGTACGTCTAATATTGTCTTGGGTTTGTCTCTGACGGATGAAACCTGTCTGATCTAGATGAATAAGTTCTGGCATAATTGAGTCAATTCTTCTAGCTATGATAGATGTGAACAGTTTGTAATCTACATTTAGCACACTGATTGGTCTATAATTCCCACATTCCTTTTTGTCTTTACCTTCTTTTGGTATAACTGAAATAATAGCCTCTCTCCACGACGTAGGAATCTCACCCTCCTTCATCACCCAATTGAAAGTGTCGAGTAATGTCGGAGACAGTGGCTCTTTAAGGACTTTATACCATTCAGAATTGAAGCCATCTGTGCCCGGAGATTTGTTTGTTTCTGACACTAATTTCTCATTTTGATGTTCCGTGATTCGGGGCAGGTTTAAGGAGTCAAGGAAACCTTCTATTTGGGAGTAATTTCCCAGTTTTTTTTTGGGAATACAAATTTTTATAGAATATCACAAAGCTTCTATGTATGTCTTCCATTGCATATTGTATTTCATTCGTTTGGGGGTTGCGAATCTTATAAATAGAGTTATCAGCCTGTTGTTTTCGTAGTTTATATGATAAAAGCTTCAGAAATTTACCACCCGATTCATAATATCTTTGCCTAGTAAATGTTAGGTTTTTTTGTATTTCTTGCGTGTCTAAATCATTAATTTCCGCTTGTATCTTTTTAACCTCTTGTCTCACCTTGGGGTCCAAATTGTCTTTGTGTTCTTTTTGTAATTGTTTTAGTTGATTTTGTAAGTTAAGCTTCTCTTGTCTTTTTTTCTTAAGCTGGGAGGTAATAGTGATGATTTTCCCCCTCATTACTGCCTTACATGCGTCCCAGAGCACCGATGGCGACACTTGGCCATTATCATTTTGTTCCAGGTATGTTTCAATCTCGGCCTTCAATTGCATTTTATGGCTATTTAGAATGCTTGAATTCAATCTCCAGATGGTAGTTTTTGGTTTGTCATTCAAATTCAAGGTCATACAGATTGGACTGTGGTCTGATAGATCCATTGTCCCTATTTCACACTTCCCTATTCTGTGCCTGTCCTTACTAAAGATAAGGAAGTAGTCAATTCTTGAATAAATCCTATGCGGTGGGGAGAAGTGTGTATAGTCTCGGCTAGTGGGATTTAAGTCTCTACACACATCTAGAATCCCCATTTCATTCATCATTGCGTTCATTTTCTTATGTATGGGCTTAGATCTTTCAGTGTTATTCCCTGATGAATCCAGCCTTGGGTTTAATCTTACATTTAAATCTCCTCCACAGATTGTGATACCTTGTAAATCCTTAGCCATCTTTTCGAGAATCTGTCTATAAAAGAGCCATTCGGTTCCTGGGGGCGCATATACATTAATAAGAGTAACCAGTGTACCTTCTAGTTTGCCCCTGATCATTACATATCTCCCCTCTTTATCTTTGTTTTCTAACAGGTGGTCGTAGTTTATCTTATTGGATATCAATATGGCCATCCCCCTCCTGTGTCCCGACCCGTAAGAGGATGAGAACACGTGTCTAAAACCCATCCTTCCCAACTTAGCAAGTTCCGCCTCTGAGAGGTGTGTTTCTTGCAGGATAGCTATTTGAGCACCCTCTTTTTTCAGTTTAGATAATATCTTGCTTCTTTTAATTGGGTTAAGCACCCCATTCACATTAAATGTAACTATCTTAATATTGCTATGCATTTTGACCTAGTGGTAAGGCATCACTTCCTGAATTTGATTTTGTGAACTGACAGATTAACAGGCAACTCCTCTGCTGTAATGAACGGCAGCTTTGAACAAGCAACAATATGAACCATAAACGAAAAAAATAAATGTCAATAGACAAACATATTGAACAAAGAGTTCCAATCTTGAGGCCTATTTAGTGACCTCCTGTGGGCCTTGAGAACAGGGCCCAGGGGGATAGCCTCTGTACCTTCCAGGTGGCAGAGGGCCCCCTCCGCTGACAGCATCGGCAAGAAAAATTACGCCCATGTGTCAGTATGGCAGTTGGGTCCCGACAAAATATACTCCATATACTGTATACACTAGGTAATAGTAGTTTAACCAATATTGATATTAATCTCGTTAAACCCAGCAACCACTCCGTGCAAATTATAGGTATCTAACATTATGTGACCATTTAAGGGTCAGTAAAAGTGGCTATATAAAGAAACAAAAAGAGCCGTCGATCCCGGCCCCCACCCATGTCCAAGCAGAGGCCACAGTCAATGGCATTCCTACCCACTTGACCAAAGTCAGTTAGCCATCAGGTTATGCAATCCAGTTCACGGGTTGGGATGTCTGAAAGCAAGTAGCTTCTCCTTGTAGCTAGGTTTTCCTCTGGTCCGTTCCCGGTCTCTCGGTTTACTTCTGGTTCGCCAAGTGAGCTGGCGGATTTGCTCCATCAGTGTCTCCGGGGGTTTTATGACTGTCACCGGAATCCCCCTCTCCGCCTCTTCTGCCGTATCATATAGCCTGGTCCCGTCTGGGTAGAACACTCGTAGTCTGGCAGGAAACGGAGTTTGAAACTTTATGTTCTTCTCCTTTAGCATCCTCTTTGCCTCAGTATAGTCCTTGCGTTGTCTGAGGACTCCCGGGGCATAGTCGTGGTCAATATTGACTCTTGTCTTGCCAGAGGAAGCCCTTCTTCTGCCACGCCAGCCTCAAGATGTCCTCCTTCATTCTGTAGCTGAGAAACTTTACCACAATTGATCTCGGCGGGGCACCATCTGGGGGTCGGGGGTGCCCTTTTGATCTGGATGGCCGTGGAAGATTCTACTCCGAGTTTCTCCCTCAACAGTCCCTCCACGAAGGAGATCATATTAGCATGTTTCTCTTCAGCCCCTTCCTTGACCTCATAGATTCAGATGTTCTCCCGCCTGGTGCGGCCTTCCTGATCCGTAATCCTGGATTCCAGGTGAACTTGTAGTTTCAACAGCTTCGTCATAACTTCTTCGGTAGACTGGAGTCTCGTCTCCGTCTCTTCAATTCGTACCTCAGCTTGCTCCAGTCTATTATTGACGATTTTGATGTCTTCTTTTATATGTCTGAGTTGTTCCGTGTTGTCACGTCGAAAATCTCGTAGTTCTTGAAGAATCAACTAATTAACAGCCGTGTCATGATTTTCCAATTCCCCCTCTTCTCGGGCATTCTCCCCATGGCGGCCATTGTCTTTTAAGCTAGCTTGCCTTCCCCCCTCTTTTTCATCCAGTTTCTCGTGTGCTGTGGGTTTTTTTTGCTTGCACCTAGTGTGCATTTGTGCCCCGTCTTCCATGTCGTAAATTGTACTTTAAAAAGTGTGATATTAAATGTAATGGGGGCTTTTTCAATTCGAGAGTTGGGAGATCGATGTTTTAAGCTGCCATCAGATTGGTGACATCACCGAACTCTCGTTAGTTGTGTTTCCATAAACCCTAAGCTGTATGGAAATGACTAAATTGCACAAAAAAGTTTTGCGCTCGCTTGAGGTGGTTTTTGCCTTTGTCGAAAAAGAGTTGATGCGTTAAATGAGATATGGAAACACCTTTGGCAAATAAGTTATGACATAGCGAACATTTAACTCACATGACTGATCAGCTGTTTCCACTGAACCGTTCCGCATTAATTTGTCTTGGTCTGCGGACAGCATGAATCATGGCCGACACTAGCTGACATGAAAGAACAATTCAAACCCAATAGAAACTAATTCCTGAGGACCTCTCTCCATGTTTCTCCCGTAGATGGGTAGACAGCCAAGGCGACTTGTTTTATTTCTGGTTCGCAACCTTTTCTTCTTCTACTCTGTTTACTGGTGGATTACAGGCATGTGTAAAGCGTAGCCTATACCACCAACTTCTGACCAAACAACACTTTGCAATGAGCCTAGTTTATTCGCTCCAAACCAGTTGACGGAAATGCGCCTGATTCGCTTTAAATTTGCTTGACACACGGCTACTGTTAGGGGTGGGTCAAAGAGCAGGATTTTGGGTAATGTCCCAAATCAATGAATACATGACAGATTTTGCGCTCTTAATCATTGAGGGCTTTTATGTTATGAGTTTGGTGAAGTGATGTGGTTCAAATCAGTTGTGACAAAATATAATTCCAATGCAGATTAGTGTCTTTCTTTCTGGTTTCCTTCAGCCCCTACCCCCATACACTGGGAGCAGCTTCTCATGTTGTCTGTGTTACAGTGTACACAAGTGTCTCCAACAGAAGCAGACACAGCTATCAGGCCATTGTGTCAAATGAAGAACTGACTCTTCAAACTGCGAGAATGCACCTGGAAAGCAAACCTGACTGTAATGTTTGTGACTAAATGGTTGTTGAACCGGCTTGCAATGTTTTATAGCAGATAGACTGGGTCATTTTCAGATGTAAGTAATTTCTATCGGTTGTCATACAACTTCACTCTTTGTACATAACCCCAGGAGCAATTAGATTAATGATGCATAGTCCACATCTGAACCATGCTAAACTACTGATTTAGAGTTAAAAAATAAAGCCACCCGCTCATGTACAGACATGACTGGTGAAAGACAAGTCCTACATGCACGTAATGTACATTTGTCAGGGACTCTTCATCTGTGTAATTTTAGGTTTTATTATTGTCAACACAAAAGACTAAGACCAAGCCTGAATTTTATTGACATTGTGTATTTTGCATAATGAAGAAGCAGTTGAAGAAACTTCTAGGAGCTGTTGGCAGAGCCACCAACTCAACAACTATGTAGTTACAAATTGATGATTTTTATTAAGTCCTTTTTCCACTTCCACCCATAGAGGTGGAAATGTGAGGAAATGTTGATGTACGGATTTAAGGACTGTAGTTTTCCTTATAATATTTGAAACTGTATGTAATGATAGCATTATCCTGTCTATGCTTTTTTACAGTTACCTAGCTGACCAGTGCTGGAATGGAGGCTGTATCTACCTGATCATGCTGCGACGAGTCAAGCGAAAGGCTCCTTCCCCTCCCTGTAATGTCAATGGCAGTGTCAGTACCCCTGTCAGCAGTGACAGCTGTGAACACCAGCAGCAGGGCAGAGCTGCCTCTGAGCCCTCTGAATGCTTGGTAAACTGCAAACGCACACGCAAGTTTGGTGTCATATCACGATCATCCTTTAACCGAGACAACAGGGACAGTACTGACTCAGACCCCCAGAGCTGTTACAACGGCTACAACTCAGCTATTCCCACTGATGCAGGAGTCAGTCTTCCAGGAGATGACTCAGGTTGCATCGTCTTTGCACGTACACCCACAGAGGAAAGTCCAGACACCTTTCCTCAGGTGAGGACTGCTCCCCAGCATCTAAACAGTGGAAGCACTGCCACCCTGCCTGCAAGATACCACAGTCAGCTGTTGGAATGCAAAATGGATTCTTTCAGCAGTGAACCTTCAAGCCAGGTAAGACACACTGCTCTAATTTAATGCACAATTACAGGGGACAAGTGAGAGGTAATACTACTCACTCTCACTCACACACACCTTTTAATCTGAAGACAAGGGATTTTATTTGGAATTGAGACAAATGATTTCAGGCCAAGAAAATGAAAATGCCTAATCACATTTCATAAAGTCGAACAATAAAATGCATTCAGTCAAGATAAAGCTTCAACATAAGGTACGTTAAAAATCAGTCGATTCATTTAATTCTAGTTCAAACATAAGCTCATTCCTTAGTCAGCTCAGTGACATCTGCCATGTGTCAGAACCATGGATAGCATCAGGATGGAAGAGAGAGGACGAGCAAGAGAGAGAGAGGGGGCATGCACATGTGGACAGGAGAGCAGTTTGAACCTGAACTTTATTTGGAAATCATGCAGTGTAGTTAACAGACTGTGCTTAGGAGGCAGAGCGGATCACGCGGTTGGCGGTTCGATCCCCACCTACTCCTGTTCAAATGTCTAAGTGTCCTTGGGCAAGACCCTGACCCCATGTTGCTCCCGATGGTCAGGCCAGCACCTTGCATGGCAGCTGGCTGCCATCATTGTGGGAGAATGGGTGAATGACAGGCAAATTGTAAAGCGCTTTGGATAAACAATGCCGATGCATATAAAATTAGACTTATGTCCATAAGTCATGAGGCCTCTGGTTCAGAGATGTCTGAATTAACTTGAATTATGTTGGACTTGGTATAACAATCAGGACTCTTCTTGCACTCAGAGCAATGTGCGTTTGAGTTTGTGTGTATCTCTACTACACATTCAATTCTAGGTTAAGGTCCTTTGAGCATTATCAGAGGGGTAAAACAGGTCACCTCTAGTGATGAACCAAAAAGTTGTCATGTAATTCTGCCACTCTGCAGAGCTTTTTCGCAACATTTTTACCAATCTAAGTGTCTCGAATGTGGTTATATTTAGGCAACTAAAACAGTTGGTTAAGTGTCAGGAAAGATGGTGGTTTTGGTGCTTTGAGTTGTCTAAACAGAACTCATGCCATCCAACACCATCATGCTTCCATTGCCAGGAGCAGATGTTGTAGGAAATGAAATACATTGACAGTGAACATTTTGCAGATACGTTCAGTATCAACACATTCTATTACATTACTAAAAAAACTTAATCTGGGAGGCATTACATTTACTAGAAAACATAGATATAGTTTTCAGTAGTTACGGTTTCAATTTGTCGGGTTGTTTTGATGTTTTTTCTGCCAATATTGTAATAGTGGCCAATATTAATCAGTGCAGTTCTAAACAATTGTCTATTAAAGAGAAATCTAACATTCTGTTCTTTTTATTATTCCCTTCTCATTTTATACCTAACTCTACTACCTACTTAAGCAAATTGCTAATGAAGCTGATCCAGAGAGACTAAGACAAGGCGTCAAAGCTTGGACACTTGGAACTGATTAGTGTCAGAAAAGAGTGTTGCTCTCTGTTTTTTATTAAGGACAGAACTGTTGTGTGCTTGAAGTGTTGTGTCCGTAGTAGTCAGTAACATTGTGGATGTAGGAGTGCTGTAGGAAATGGAGTGGGATTATGAGTACTCCATTAGCCGTGGGAGTGTCAGGGACTCACACTATGCATGAAGTATCACCCCTTTCTACACTAAAAGCAACTTCCTGTTGTGGTACCAAGATCCAAAGAATTGATAACCATGGCTTTTTTGAAAACATATCATATCTGAAACATAACATATGTTTTATTTAAAATGTCATGTATTTTGTGTGTCAGTTTTTTGTAAACTGATAGGGATGCAAAACTGTTGATTTAACCTGAAGCAAACAGAAGGCCTGGTCAGGCCTAAGAAGTCTCTTAATTGACAGGCATGTCAGAGGTACAGTATACTGTGGAGCAAACTGGACAACAGAACAACAAGACAGTGTTGTGTTAGTTATTTACAAAACACCACGTGTTTGTCAGATGAACAGTTTAATCTATTATTTTACCATGTTAGTAAATTACAACATTCACACATCATTTGTTTGTCAGTTGAAATTGTTTAAATCAGTGAATGCCTGTATTTACTTTTCTAGTCATTGCTAACAGCTAGCTATCTGGGACTAAACTATTTCCTGGAACAAAAGAGTTCATTCCGAAAGTTATGCCATCACTGATGGTTGAAATGTTTGAGTTTAGTGAAACACAATGGCACACTTACATCTCCAGTCTCTCTTTCTTCATCTGTTCTCTGTTCTGTAGCCATGGATGTATAAAGAGAGCTGTAGTGAGCGATGGTGAGCGAACTGTACCCAGCGTGCCGTTCGGCGGTGTAACAGTTAATACGGGCCCCCTCTCAATACGCTACATAGTGTGTACTAATAAATACCTCCCGTAGATCTCAAGAGCTTGCACTCAACACTGCACCCCCATGGGTGCTCAGCAATACACCCACCAACTGTGGAGTTGATTGGATGAGCGTTTGTCGAAATAATCGAAAGACAGACAGACACAGAGAAAGACAGAGATTCTTTCCTTTATACTTAGATGGCTGCAGCATTTTAAATTGTCTATAACTGGCCTACAGTCTTTTAGTTCGACCGTTGAGTAGGGCAATGCAAGTCTCACTGACTGAGTGAGAGTTTCCAATGAGCCTCTTTGACAGGTTGAGTTCAAGGGGGACCTTGACACTGTCACGAGAACGGCCAGTGTTCCCACCACATTTGCCCAGGTTCCCACCGAGACAGACACTTGTTGGTCGTTCAAGTGTAATGCTGCCTACAGCATAGGCACGATCATATATGGTGCACATAAGGAACCATGACACTGACTTGAGATCTGCACCTGCAGTTTTACAAAATAACCTCAAAATCATTCAGTCATTCAGGATTCATTGTGGCTGTTTTTATTGAAACATTAATTAAGGATTAATCACCCATTTATTAATGTGACATAGGCTATTTATACAGTCTAAATAATAATTTTGACCTGGACCATACTGTGAAGGTGTAGAATATGAACAATATGTATTAAGTGATAAAAGGCAGTTATATTGCCGACATGATTCTGGAATTGAAGATCAGAATAAAGTTTCCGACTGTGTGGTACAATGCACAGACAGAGAGCACATTTCCTGATGCTGACTCTGACCACCAATAACAACAACTAGAATCTCTGTGTTGTCATTGCTGAGTAACAGACAGTTGTGAGACATCACATTACTTCTGTCAGAAACCGGGTTTCCAGGGGAGAGAGATATGTACAACTATTATTATATATGGCATGATTAGAATAACATATATTTTATCTCCAGACACAATCAAGACAACACCTACTACTTCCTCCCCCAGGAAGTTACACAGTTCTCCAGCATGATAAGTGTGTAGTGTAGTTATAAATTTCAAGTCTTCCAAAATACATGCTCAAAATCTGCTTAGATTTTGGGAAATGCTTCTGATAAATGCTTCTTGGAGCCACTTGAACTGCTGGTAATCTCACATTTATTAAGAGGGGTCTAATTGATTGATTGGCAGTCTATCTGAATGGGACAACGGGTATCAGCCAATGTTCCACTGAGATTCTACTCTCAACTAGTTTTGGACTAGAGTCGGACACTGCCCAGCTTTGGTTACCAGGCATCTCTGTTAGAAGAAAATGTATTTAATTATACAGTCATTTAACTGACTTCCCACACAGAGTACGGAAAGGGAGAGAGGCAGCCTAGACACTCCACAAAAACCATAGGCTCCCACTCCCATCAATTGAATTACTGTACAACAACTGCATAATTAAAAGGGCAAAAGTGAAATTGTACCTGACCTAAACTCATGAGGCTCTTCTATAGATCCATGGTAGTCAGTCATCGCCTTCTCTATTCTCACATAAGTGTTAAGTGCTCATGGTATAGAAGAAAAAACTTTAATTTTTATAAGACTTTTATTTGGTCATTATAGAATGTAATCCAAAACTGCACACTGGAGTCCCTGCTAACAGTGACAACCAGAGATTAACCAGAGATAGGTGTTTGAACTTATTAGTGGACCTTCGTCATTTACATGACTGCTGTATAAAAGGGGTATTAGTTAAGTTATGGTATGTCAAGCTTGCAGAACTCGCAATACAGCCATCCAATCAGTGTAATGGATGATGAATGTCGTGTTAATGAAGCCAAAACAACCTGTTTCAGTAGAGAAACTAAATGACTTCTGGTGAAAAGAAAGTTATCAATGTGCTAAATGGACATACCACCACTTTGTCGTACCACAAAAATAAGAAACTCCTTCAATAATTAAAAAAATAATAACAATGTCAAAGTTTTGAAATTCCAGTTCCCTGATGCAGGTCCAGCAGCCAGGTGTTCAGTGGTTGACAGATATTTGTACAGATGTCTGAGAGGATAAATAGATTCACCGCCCTACAACAACTGGTATGAGGGTGTGATAGTATAGTGGTTTAACATGTGGGCCAGAGGATTGAGACAGACAGCTGCTGTATCATCCCAGCACATCAGTGGGATTGTAAATGAAGAAAAATGTCTGTAGCCAGCATGTTTGTGCCCTAGATCAGTGTTACTCATTGTGCGTTCAATGAGCCTCATGTGGCTCGCCACGCTTTAATCACCGACTTGCATGGCAGCAAAAAGCACAAACGGCGAAAGTGCAGTTGGACGGCTAAATAAATAGTGGACTGGTGTAAGATAAGTTGGGTTTTTACTAAATCCCTAAATATTGCTACTGATTTGAAGGGGAGGAAACTGTGACCAATCTGGCAACACTTCTCATTCAACATGCAACCAAACCCGTTCCAGTTTCAAGCGAAGTAACTTGGAGTGCTATTTCCAAATCCATCCATCCATTATCTATATCGATTATCCTCAGAGGGTCGCAGGGGGGATGGAGCCTATCCCAGCTGGCATTGGGCGAGAGGCGGGGTACACCCTGGACTGGTTGCCAGTCAATCACAGGGCTGACACATAGAGACAGACAAACAGTCATTCACACTCACAGTCTCACAGGCAATTTAGAATCATCAGTTAACCTAACCTGCATGTCTTTGGATGGTGGGAGGAAGCCGGAGTACCCGGAGAGAACCCACACGGACACGGGGAGAACATGCAAACTCCACACAGAAAGTCCCCCAGCCGACTTGGTGGGGTCGAGCCAAGAACTCTCTTGCTGTGAGGCAACAGTGCTAACCACTGCACCACTGTGCCGCCCTATTTCCACATCACACACCCAAAATGGTGTTGTTGTTTTTTTTTGTTCTTTCATGGTAAAAGTGGCTCTGCTATTGACTGTATCCTGTCAGTGTGGCTCCCATGAAAACGGCCGTGCGTGATGCTCTGACGCCTTCTCAAATCCGAGGCTACAGATTTATCTACATATGTATCCTGCTGCCTTCACATAATTGCATGGATGTAATAAACAGAAGGAAAAGCTTTTCATACAGTATAAAGCAGCTGTGGACAAGAATCACTTTTTTATTATTACTTTGATATTGTTGCTTTAACCACATTAAATGTTATTTTTTGATGCCGATTTAAATGCATCTACTGGCTGGGAAGTGTTTAATTTGTTATTTACGTTTGAAGTATTATTGCGTTACTGCTTTCCATTTGCTCCAAGTATTTAGTTTGCTCTTGTTGATAAAATCAACAGATTGATGCCAGAAACAGACGTGGTTTTCGTCAACCCTGTGTGATATATTGTTTGACATTTGTTTGTTTGCTCTCCTTTGTAGCCCAGAGAGGGAAGCCACATCTGGAAGATGCATATGGTGAAGGGTCAGGAGGGCCTTGGCATACAGATAACAGGGGGGCGTGGCTCCAAACGCTCTCCTCATGGCATCATTATAGCGCATGTAGAGGACGGGGGCGCCATTCACAGGTACAGTTAGTCCCAATAAAGTCAGGAAAAATGTACTTGCTTTGGTACTATGTTTTTGTAGGTGAAGCTCATATTCCATTATCTTTATGTGAACTCTATCTGAATATGAGGACCTCCCTACAGTACAATAATAATCTGTGCTCTTAGTTAATAAATTATTGTGTTTTTATATATCTTATAAGATTGATGTTTTTTCTCACTGCTTTTATATTTTTAAACCTTTATTTACCAAAGGAAGAATTTGCTGAGCACAAATACAGTTTTTCAGAAATTCCCTGCTTTGTACCCACACACCTACAGTCCTGGAAGAACACAACAACATATGTTTTTCCACATAAAATCAGCTATTCACATTTACAGTATCTTGGCTCTTATATTCTCTATAGACTGTATTAGCTGCTTAGCAAAAATACAGTGCCAAGCACAAATACAGAGGATAGATCACAATTTCGATTTTATTCATTCGATGGTCCTGATTATTTTTTCCCTCACCAAGAAGCTTATGTTTTCAGTCTCGTTTGTTAGTTTGTCTGTTTGTTTTTTGGATAGCAGAATATCTCAATACACATTATAATTATATTTGGTGTGAAAGTTAGGCTGTCCATTTTTGATGTTTTTGCAATATTTTTAGTACTTTAGCTACTACACTTATTTAAATCAAACAATTATGGAAGATGTATCCCACCATTGTTTCTCGTCTGTTTTAATTCTAATCCAGATCCAGATGCAGGTTAAAGATTTCAAGACTTGTGTGTATGTGTGTGTATATGCACAGTATGGGTAAGTGTTTCTGTCTAAATGTGTATCTGTTTCAGGGATGGTCGTCTTCATGCTGGTGATGAGTTGCTGATGATTAATGGTCAGTCTCTGGTGGGTCTCACTCATCAGGAGGCTGTTGCTATCCTCCGCTCCACTACTGGTCTGGTCCAGCTGGTGGTGGCCAGCAAGGTAAGTGCACGTGTGCTGTCTTTACTGTAGGAAAACATTTGAGTCACTTAAAGAGAGCCATTAAAAAGACAACTTTAGCCAAGCATTGGTTGGAACAAAAGTATGAACAAAATTTCTTCTGTGATAACAGCCACGTTATATGATGCAGCTAAAGTATTATATACTGTTCATGTTGGAAATGGTCAATTTACAAACATAAACATGTATTTTTACCACACACATCTATATAACACATCACTTTCTTTTCTCTCAGAGCTACATATCTAAAATAATGTCACACACACACTCTTTTTTTCCTGCCCCTGCAGGAGGAATCAGACGTGGGTTTCGAGTACTTTCCATCCAGCAGTCTGCCAGACCTGCTCAGCACCTGCAATTCCTCTTCCTCCATTTCTCAGACTGCTCCACCTCTCTCACCCCAGACCTCCAACTGCAGCACCAGTCTGCACAACCCCTACCTGGTACACACAGATAATATGTACTATATGTTTAGTTGTCTGTGTGTGTGTGTGTGAGAGAGAGAGAGAGAGAGAGAGAGAGAGAGAGAGAGTCTTTGTAGCACTTAAATTAGTCTGCTCCTATTTATAGCAGCAGCCTGTGTCAAAGCAGAATTAGTGGCCAGCTGAAGGGTAGATGGGATATATAATCCCTCCAGTGTGTCCTGGGTCTGCCCTGGGCTCTACTCCTATTTGAACACATCCAGATTATCTCCAGATGGAGGCTTCAGGATGCATCCCGATCACACGCACAGACCACGTTAACTGACTCCTTTCAGTACAACAGAGAAGCAGCAAAGTGTTCATCTGGCAATAGTACAGGGCTCATACACCAAGGTCTATACAGTATATTCAGTGTGTAAATGTAAAGACAGTCCTTGCTAAAAGTGGAGCATGATCTGAAATAAGTAATGTACTAATGGAAGTAGAATGTTATCAAAGGAAAGGTAATCTATTTATGAAAATGGTTTATGCACTGGCAAATTAAAAACATATTGTTGTGTGTGTGTGTTTTATTTTTTGAAGTATCAGATGTCAGACAGTCCATACTTGTTAAAGAAAAGATGAACTGAAAATCTCTGTGTGTTCTTGTCCTTACAGTTGACTAACCTGGAGAAACTAGAAGAACAAAGTGAGGGAGGGGCACCCAAAGGATCCTGCTGCAGCCCCACACCCATGAAGCTCTGCAGCCTATCCCAGGGTTGGTATTTCACAGAAACAGCTTGTTCATTAACACCAAAACAGTGTAATCTTTGCACAAATAATTACATTGGTAAATCTGTTCATGTTGATAGATAGAATCTGTTGTAGCCAATCTGACGTTTCATGTCGTGTGTGTGTTGAGCGGTGAATGTTGCGTCACTTACACACCTGAGGGCGTAGACAGGTGATCAATTACTATTTATTTAGGTGAGTCACAGGTGCACCAGGAGGGGGAATTAGGAATGGAGGAAGGCACACAGTTTTTCAACCGTGCTTGGGTGCTTGTGTTTTTGTCTGTTTTCGGGTTTAAGTTCACTGTTAGCGTTTTGTTTGGCATACCGTATATTACTAGCTTGGTTTTTACGTTTTCATTCAGTGCACCCTGCTTTTGTGTAAATACTTTTGC
>LKNJ01006773.1:0-16312 GCA_002120245.1 Maccullochella peelii
ACTAAGGCATCATTTTCTACATCCACATGAATATTAAAATCACCTACAATGATTACTTTGTCTGTTTTAAGGACTAAAACCTGATAAAAACTCTGAGAATTCAGATAAAAATTCAGAATCCGGTCCAGGAGCGCGGTACACTATAAAAAATAGAGGTGGCTGTAGTGTTTTCCAGGTTGGGTGTGAAAGACTAAGAACAAGGCTTTCGAACGAGTTATAATTTAGTTTAGGTTTAGGGTTGATTAATAGGCTTGAGCCAAAGATGGCTGCAACTCCACCTCCTCGGCCTGTGCCTCGAGGAATGTGAGTATTAATGTGACTGGGGGGGGTGGATTCATTTAAACTAACATATTCATCATGACGCAGCCAGGTCTCAGTAAGACAGAATAAATCAATATGATAATCTGATATTAGATCGTTTACTAGTACAGCTTTAGATGACAGAGATCTGATGTTTAAGAGTCCACATTTAATTCTCTTATTTTGTTGCACTGTTGCAGTGGTGGTTTTAATTGTTTTGGGTTTTTTATGTATAGCTCCTCCTCTGTTTGCTTTTGATTTAAAGAATTTAAGTGGTCGGGGGGCAGACACCCTCTCTATGGAGTTTAGGCTGGGTAACTGTGGAAGCGCAGAGAAGCGTGTAGGACTGCGACTCTGCCTCCTGGTCTCAACTCTGAGCAGTCACGGCTTTGGGCCACTAATAAAGTCGGCCAGATTTCTAGATATGAGAGTGGCCCCATCCAAAGTTGGATGAATGCCATCTCTCCTAATCAGACCAGGTCTTCTCCAGAAAGTCCGCCAATTATCTACAAAGCCCACATCATTACCTGGACACCACCTCGACAACCAGCGGTTGAATGATGACATGCGGCTATACATGTCATCGCTAGTAAGGTTTGGTAGGGGCCCAGAGAAAACTACGGAGTCCGACATTGTCTTTGCATACGTACACACCGACTCAACATTAACTTTCGTGACCTCTGATTGGCGTAATCGAGTGTCATTACCGCCGAAGTGAATAACAATCTTATCATATTTACGTTTATCCTTAACCAGCAGTTTTAAATAGGATTCAACGAAATGCAAAAGAAATGCCTTCGCCGGCCTTGGAGTTCGAAAGAAAAAGCTGCGGTGAGGCGACAGCTGGGACAGTACATCACTCTGCCAAGAGTCCTGGTAAAGAACTGTGTCTCAGGGCACTTGAGGCAGAACCAGTACATAACAGTCGCAACTGGAAAGATATTAGCCAAGTTTACAATTCCATCACATCTCAAAAAAGGGAACTGTTGTAGTTAATTTTCATGTATTATTTACACCGTCACAGTCTCGGGCCAGTGTGTTTTCCTTCCTGCAAAGAGGTGTCACAACCAACTGGGTTTAGTTCATTTTGTTCATAAATATCAGGGATGATGATAGTGATTGACACTAGCTGCGGTTACATGGACAATATTTTTTCAACCTGGTTGAAATCATTCGGATTAGAGATTCCAACGTACCTGTTTACATGGACGCTAAATAAAGGGATCTGATAAGATGTGCGTTTACGTGCCTCAAAGCATTTAATGAGAATATAACTCTTTTGACATGCGCATTAGGGCTGTGAAACATCTAATCTGCCAGACAAATAACAGAAGAAAAAGAATGTATTTTTGGCTTCATTCATCTTTTCAAACGCCTTTCCACCATTGAGGGGTTCAACAATCCTAAAGTCTTTTAAGTTGTATCGGCCACAGCGCAGTTTAGATGTTTCTGTCCCTCCCAGAAACTCATTCATGTCACCTAATGTCACCTGATTTATGTCAACCATAGAGAAATTATCGAATTAAGCGTTTCCATGGTCATTAGGGGCTAATATTTTCCTTTTGAACGGATTATCAAAGGTTTACACCCCCACTCTCAACCAGATTGAAAATTCCTTCCGATTGGGCCGGATCGGACCAGTCTCTTTTGATTGAGGTGGTCACATGAGGCCCTTTTATTCTGATTGGGCTGTTATTCCCATTATTAGTGGAACATAAGGGTCCATGTAAATGCAGCTCACTTTACCAGTGAGCAGGATGCTGGCGTCCAGCTGGGACTGATATGATTAAATGTTGACCAAAATTATTGAGTTATATGTTACCTGCCACTAAAATAAAGTAACTCTGGCATTATCTCACGTGTTAAGTGTTTTATTAAGTCTTATGACGTTAGTAAATATTCCATGGGTTCGAAGCAGTATACAGGAAAATCCTTTAACAAATTAATTTACAATGAATGGGGTTTAATATAGCTAACTATACCGTTTTTTTTTTATATAGATGTATCAAACAAACAAACAATTTAATATTAATGGTATTATCATGTGGGAGATTGAATTATTTTAAAAAAATATATTTGATCAAAGCTTTACTCAAATAGTTCAAGTAGTTTATTGTCATGTGCACAACAATAACAGTGAAGCAGTCGTGGCAATGAAATTGTTAATTCTCAGGTTCCCTCCAACAAAGTTCAACAATATGAATAAAAGGTCACACAAGTTAAAAAGGGAATTTAAGACATAAAATAGTGCAGAAGCTAAAATATAGGAATATGATAATAGAATAAAAGATATATAATAGTGTCATAGTGTAAATATAATACTGCAGACAAACTTAAAATAGAGTCGGACAGGTAAGAACTGGATTTTACTGGCAATTGCACTAATAATTTTCTTAAATGTGACAATTTCATGCTTTTGTCATACGTGATAGTAATAAATATATATATATATATATAGATAGATAGATAGATAGATAGATATATGAATATTTTTTGAACTTCGGACTGTTGGTCAGACAAGACATTTGAAGACGTCACGTTGGACTGTGGGAAATTATACAATGCATTTTTCACTAGTTACTGCCATTTTATAGACAAAACAATCAATTAATTGAGAAAATACAGTAGTTAGTTTGATAAGTATTTTAATATATTGAAATTGTATCATTAAATTCAACTAAACTGTAGAAATAAAACCAAGCGCTGGACAATTAAGGTGGGGCTTCGAGGCACAAGGGCCACAAAGAAAGGTCTGCAAAACGCTGCCGATATAATGTCCACTGTTTGGCTAGTATAATAGACAAAATTTAAAACAATTAAGAAAAGTGTGTGTGTGTATGTCTGTGTGCCTGTGTGTGTGTGTGTGTGTGTGTGTGTGTGCGTGTGCCTGTGTGTGTGTGTGTCTGTGTGTACCTGTGTGCGTCGGTTGACGTGCTGACGTACGGTTTTAGGAAATAAAGATTATTATTATAAGTATAAATGATGGTCTGTAATAAAGAGAACATTATTTCAGTCCAGTAAAACGTCTATGTTTTGATATTATTCTTTAAACACTCATACAGAAACTCAGACCTCTGTGCTTACAGCCCATCAGTTAGGCCCCTCATGGTTATGAAATGTGTCTCTCTGCATGTTGATCTGCAGACACTAAACAGCACATTATGGTAACAGAGAAAAATCACTGTTAATATTATCAATACTACATTTACCAACGTCTCGCCAATATTCTCCTGTGTGAAAACAAACTTAAAATAGAGTCGGATGAAATGTTAGAAATGACAAAATGCTCTTAGTGAGTTAAAATTGTAAGAGACAAAGTCAAAGTAGGAGATTGTTTTTTTTACTTCTTAATTGAACCTTTAGAGACAATATGAGTCAAATCGTTGCCTTACTAAGTCGAAATGATCACTTATGTTCTGCTGCTTCTGTCCACTGGATGATAAAAAGAGTTTTAACCTCTTTCTTAATAATAAAGTTTTATTATTGGTTATATTTATGATACTTTGCATTATTTTCTATTTTCGTACACAGTAACATGTTTAGATTTTTCTTGTGTCATAAAACGATAGGGAGGTTAAAACTCATGCAGCAGATGCGTTATTCTCCTCCAGACAGAAAACAGTGGTCTGTAATGATTAACCACCTTCAGGTTTGAGGGATTTAAGCCTCAGAAACACTTGTTCTGTGATGAAGACGAAAAAACCACACAGCAGAGGCACAAACTGAAGGAACATGGCCCCACAGCTGGGAACATACAAAATGAGAAAGCTCAAAAAACAAAGATTTTGTGTTTGATGATAAAAGCAGGAGTCAGTTTTCTGTAGTTTTATTCGCTCTGTATCCCTTGCGTCTACATAATAATACTACAATAATACTACAGTTTCACCACTACAGTCATAAATACAACCAAAAACCGTATTATACTCCATCTTCATCCCTGCTGCTGTCTGTCGCCCCGCCTCCACCTCTTCACAGATTGGCTGGTTGATTTGACATACACCAGTTCTGACCAATCAGACGCAGGGATACAAACTAGCTCCACCCTGTTGTAAGTGTAGAATTCCCGCCCTGCTGGCGTTGCTGGGCAGGCGGAGCCGTGTAGCAACGAGCTTTGACTTGCGGTCTCGTGAGCCAATCACAGACGAGTATTCAGACGAGCCCCGCCCAGGTTACCCGGCCGTGTTCCCGCCCTCTGAATAGGAATAACCAACGGAGGCGTTGCTGGGGGGCGGTGCCGGGCTCGAGCTCGACCCAGTTTGAAAGTGAACCAACGTCTCCAGTCGCTGTTTCAGTCACCAAACAACAACAAGAAACCGTGAATCCTAAAAACCGATCCAAAGTCTGCTTCAGCCTGTAGCCGGCCCTCCTGACGAGTGAGTACCTCAGTCCATCCTCTTACTGCCGGACTCGGGTTACATTTCTTTCATTTCACTGAAAATGAACTGGCTTTGAGTTGCCGGTTGGCTTTTTTCTGATATGCAGAATCCTCTGATAAAAGGTCTGTGCATGAGGCTGGAAAAGAGGAATAAAATGGCCGCTGTAACGGCGGTGGTTTGTAAACATTTCTGTGCCAGTCTGTGTGCGCACACGGGGGACTGTTAAAGACGTGTTGTTGTAAACACGAAACGCCCATTATGGAGTATGAATGCCAGGAGATAGCCCTGTCCCGTCTATACAATGCTGACCTCTCCGGAGCATAGCCGGAGCCCTTCGTTGAAAATGCGTAGCTGTTGTACTGACACCATATTTCCATTGCAAACACACTCGTTTGGCATAAAAACGGCACTATGGTTAAAAGACAAACTGTACGCATTAACAGAAGGTCTCACATTGTGGTTTCTAACGTGTCGATGGTTTAATTATCTTTTTTTCTTTGCCTGCTAGCCTGTTAGCCTGTCGCTAGCGGAGGGGGATGGGGCGGCTAGCTCTGCAGAGGGCGGGAAGCAAATGGTGGCCCATTGTTCTGTGGGGGCTAGCCTGTTAGCACGGCTAGGCTAACTGCAGCAGTCAATAGATCTCCATAGAAGACGCGGCTAGCGCTGGTTTCGTTCATCTCTACGGCTCATAGACTTCCAGTCACAGGCGGGGTGGAGGAACCGGGCTCCGGCGGGATGTCCCAGCACAGTAACGGACCGAAAGCGTGTCCAGCCCGGGTCGGTGGGCCTCCTAGCTCCCCGGATGAGAAAATGGATCCCCACTTTGTTCTCTTTGTTATTCACAATCACCCGCAGTTACACTGATTTAACTGACAATTAACGGATGGCTTCCTAATGAAACACGGAGTGAGGTGATGTGCTATATGTTAAAGTATGATTTTTAATAAAACGTTTCTAACCATTTTACGAGGTTAAATTTAGATTATGAACAAAACGAGACATATAGGTTAAAGGGTCATTTCGTCCAAATGTATTAAGAGTTTCTGTTAAGTTACCTGTTCAGTGTTCTGATTTTAACCAAATAAAGATGTAATACTCTGACAAATGGTTTAAATGTTTCTGTTTAGTGGAGCTGTGTTACTGTTAAACATAGAGGGCTGAACCAGTAGTTATCTTCCACATTATCAATAATCCATCTAATTATCTCTGGCTTCTCATTTCTCTACAAATTAAAACACAGATCACAGGAGCCTGCTGCAGCTTCATCTGAGACGATGTGATGCTTTCTTTGTTGTATGTGATTTTAAAACCGAATATATTTTGGGGGTTTGGACTTCTGCTCGCACAAACCCACATTTGAAGACGTCACCTCAGACTTTGAGGAACTCTGATGGACATTTTCAGACCTTTTGTAGATTGAATGATTAATTAACTGAAAAGATCATCAGCGGTTTAGTCGTTAATGAAAATGATGGCATCCTTAAACGGTGTCAGTGATTGTATTAAATATGATCTCACTCTCTGTAATGTTTCAGATGTGTTTTCTATCACAGTAAAGGGTTTGGACTGTTTTAGCTTACTGGTATATGTTCTGTTGGATGTGTACACTGACATGACTGAAAAAATAAACAATGAAATGGAAATACTAATTCTTCTCAAAGTTGCAAATCAACTAATTAACCAATTAGAACTAAACATCTTTCTCCCTCTTTTGTATCTGTACCTGTCTTCCTCTGCCTCCCGTCTGTCTGTAAGGCCGCCAGTATGATGCGTAAAGACGTCAACAAGCCGAAGGGGAAGACGTCGGCGTACGCCTTCTTCGTCCAGACGTGTAGAGAGGAACACCGGAAGAAGCACCCCGAGCAGTCGGTCAACTTCGCCGAGTTCTCCAAGAAATGCTCAGAGAGATGGAAGGTAAGCGAGAGAGACAGACAGGTAGACGGACAGATAGGCAGTGTTGAGAGACAACATTTCTCTGTAAATATAATAACTGAATGTGAAGTTGTTTCCTGGAACAGAAACTTCTTTCTTTTCTTCATGTAAATTACCACAGCGGCCTGTTTGCAGCTGCCTCACAGTTCGATCTGATTGGCCTTCACCTTCATTAACCAGGAAGTAAACCTGTTCTGTCAGGGAGGTCTGTCCCAGACGGCAGCATGGAGACTTACAGACAAAACAACATAGAAAGAACTTTAAAAAGGAAAACACTTCTACAGTAAGGGTAGCAAGAAACAGACAGTTATTCAGTCAGGTCCAATTGTTTACGTAGAAAAACACTTTACTTATTGATCAGGTATAATCGGTATAGACACATGGTTAATAACAGAATATAATGCAGCTGTATGCTAATAGTAAGAATATGATAAGAACATGTTTAAGTGTTTATTAATGTTCAGTATTTGTTCTAACTTCATCAGCTGTTTTATGACCATTCAGTATCAGTTTCTACAGCCTGAAGGAGGAGTTACAGCTGTTAACTAACACTCAGAAACACTTCGACCTGCTCAGCTACATAAGTCTGTTATTCACCACTTATTACAGGTTTATAGACTGATCATACAGATCGATAAAGCAGTTATTACAGGTTTATAGACTGATTATACAGATCAATAAAGCAGTTATTACCCTCACACTGAGGTATTTAGTTAATCTGATAGGAGCAGCATGTTAAAGGGGGGCATGTTGTAGTCCAGGTGGTCTGAGAGAAAACCTCTAGTCCTGCCCCCCTCTTGAACGTCTGTCCCATGACGGGAGACTTTGACCAATCGCAGGTTATTTCAGAGAGACGGTGCGTTCCTATTGGCTGAGCTACAAATGCAGATGCGCGTGCGCGTCCCTTCAGACGGTGAAACTCCTCCTTTGCCTGCAGCGGCGTTTAGGACAGAACGGCACGTCCCGGCTCCACGCAGAGCTTCGGCTCATCCTGCGGCGCTATGCTCTGCGGCCGCGAAGCGCCGGAGGGGCGTCTTTAAGAGGACAAGTCACGGCGGGAGGGACCGCGGTCTCTGCGAGGCTCATGCCATGCAGAGCGAGCCCTACGAAGGATGAGGTTTCGCAGGGGAATCGCCTCCTGCGGCTGCCGGTCTAAGTTGTGGGTTTGGTGGGAGGGGCTTAGCGGAGTGATACGAGGCAGCGGAGAGAGGCGGGTCTGCACGGGTTTTGCCTCCTGCTCTACAGGCTGATGATGTCGTAGATGGTCCAGATGACATCATCAGTCAAACGTCCAAAAGAAATAATTCAAACTAGAATAATGAGCCGCAACTGAACCTCTGTCTCTGCAGTTCTCTACAGAACCGGAGGGAACAGATTCCATGTGGATGTTATAACGTGGACTACACTAGTTCTGGTGGGCATGAGATCCCCCAACAGAACCGAGCTGGTTCATGATTTTCTGAATTAGTTTGAATTTGAACATTCATTCTTCTTCTAAATGGAACTGTGACAGACTGCTGTAATATTTAGTTTGTGTGATCAATAAGAGATCAATACGAGTACTCGCCGTTGTCCTGAGACGATGTGTAATATAAAGGTCAGAGAAGCGAGCCTCATAACCACAGTGAGCTGCTCCAGCAGGTCAGACTGCGTCCTGGACTAACTCTTCCTGAAGAAGACGCTTTGCTCTCAGTGAAACACTGATGTCATGCAGTTTATATGCGAGTCACCAGAGGGCGCCGAGCATCACCTGAGAGACTGTCTGAAGAAGCTTCAGGTGATCCAGAGTCTCCTGTCTGTCCTCTCATGTTTGAGCCTCAGTAAACCTGATGATACCCAAACCTGGACCGCTTCATGATCAATAATAAGTGACTGTTTCCTGATCCCAACAAAGATGGTGGCAAGAAATGACACAAATGTAGTTTAATAAAAGACTGTGTGTCTGATGCAACAACACAACAGACAGACAGCCCGGTGTTTACAGAGAGACAGGAGAGAGAGAGACAGCCCAGTGTTTACAGAGAGATGGGAGAGAGAGAGACAGGAGAGAGAGACAACCCGGTGTTTACAGAGAGACAGGAGTGAGAGACAGGAGAGAGACAGACAGCCCGGTGTTTACAGAGAGACGGGATAGAGAGAGAGACAGTGGAGAGAGAGAGACAACCCGGTGTTTAGTGACTGGAGGTTTTGTTGTTGGTGTGTTTGACAGACGTCACTAACTCAGAGCTCCGATCAGCTGACAGCCTGTCTGTGTTGTGATTGCAGGGTCTGTCTGCCAGCGATAAGAAGTGTTTCGAGGACATGGCGAAGGCCGACAAGGTGCGTTACAACAGGGAGATGAGAGACTACATCCCACCCAAGGGCTTCGGAAAGAGGGGCCGCAAGAGGAAAGATCCCAACGCACCTAAAAGACCCCCGTAAGTCAGCAACACACCAAATACACACCAAACACGTAGAGCTCCACAGTCATGGTTTGCATCGCCTCACCTGCAGAACCACAGTAGTTCTAACAGAGCTGGTATCACTGTGAAGACCTGATTATCTCTGCAGACTTTATCCCTGCTGGTCTGGAACCAGTATCATGGAAAATCTGGTTCCTGGTCTTGAATGTGATCCTGATCTCTGAACATGTGGTTCAGCTCTGCTGTTGTGGCTCATTCTGGGATCTTAAAGGTTAACACGACACCTGAAATTAACAAATCGCAAACATGTGATTCCAATTTTCAATGATGAAAAGGTTTGATGTTTTGATGATTTTCTGTGATCGTAAACTGAATATCTGCCGACTGCTGGTCCGATCAGTTCATGGAGAAAATGATCAGCAGGTTCGTCCATAAAGAAAATGAAGGTTATATGCAGCTCTAGTGAACCCAGGTACAGATTTCACAGGCTGGAGTTTGTTTCTGGGTTGAACTGGATTAAACTGGAGCTGCTGACTGAGCAGAAGAACAAAATACCTCTCATATTAACCTGTCTGTCTCGCTACCTGTCTGTGTGTGCAGGTCTGCGTTCTTTGTGTTCTGCAGCGAGTACCGTCCCAGTGTGAAGCAGCAGTATCCGGGTCTGTCTATAGGAGACTGTGCCAAGAAGCTGGGAGAGATGTGGAGCAAACTGTCCCAGTCTGAGAAACTGCCCTACGAGGAGAAGGCCCAGAAACTACGGGAGAAATACGACCGGGTGAGACACAGAGGGAGAGAGAGAGACGGGTGGAGAGAGAGAAAGACGGGTAGAGGGGGGGGATGGGTAGAGAGAGCGAGAGGGGGAGACGGGTAGAGGGAGAGAGAGCCCAGATAACTGTTGGCTGTGTACTAAACTGTCTCCTGTCTGTCTGACAGGACATGGTGGCGTACCGCGGCGGCGGCACGTATGCCAGGAACCCCGGCTCTTCAGCTCAGGGTGGAGAGGAAGAGGAGGATGATGAAGGAGAGGATGAAGACGAGGAGGACGACGACGACGAGTAGAGAGGAGGAGCTGCAGCTGGATGAGAGAGAGACTGAGAGTGTGTTCGAGAGAGAGAGACAGGTAGGTGTGTGTGTTTCAGAGGTCAGACGCCGTTAAAGTGAAGGTGAGGGTCTGTGACAGCTGATTGGACAAGAGGAGGCAGGGGGCGGAGCTTCACAGCAGGTGACAGATTAGAAACGAGGTGCGTCACTCAGGTGGTCAGACAGGTGCGTCTCAGAAACAAAAGTAAATATCTGGTGAGGTTCTAGTCGAATGTTCTGTGACGCTTTCTTCCTTCCAGGCAGCTGTTGGATCAGTTCAGTAAAACCTCACCTGGTCATGCAGGTGTAGTCTGAGCTGTTACAAACAAACAGGTACAAAACCAGTTCTGCTGAGTCCCACATATGAGCACCCATCAGAGACCAGCTGTAACTCAGGTGTACCTGTCTGTAACGTCCAGATCAGTTTGAGTCTCTAATTCTTCACAGGTAAAGATGTGACTCCACCCACACCGTTGCTCAGCAGATGGTTCAGGTCAGAGGTTGTCTGTCAGGGGTCAGAGGTCATGTACATGGTTCAGTGTAGGTGAAGGCAGTGAGCTTTCGTAGCATCCAGTTAATAACTGATGTTCAGAGCTGCAACAATCAACAGGAAATTAAATCGAGTATTTAGATGATCGAATAATATTTTTTAAGTAAAAATGGCAGAAATTAATAGTTTCCAAATGTGAGAAGCTAAAATAAAAAACTACTAAACTGAATCTCTGAGGTTTTGGTTCTTGGTCTCTTTGGTTTGTGGGAAACTAAAAGAAGAATTTTATTTTTTATTGTTTTTAAAATGATGAATTGATTAGTGATCAGCAGATTAATGGATTATGAAAACGCCCTGGTGATAGTTTCAGCTCCTGCATGCTGTCGCCACATTCAGTCTGTTAATTAGATCAACTGTAACAAGGTCATGTGACCAAACTGTAGTTTATCTATCCAACAGGCAGACAGAGAGAGAGAGAGACAGGCAGGCAGGCAGAGAGAGCGACAGTACTTTGGCAACATTGTTTTTGAAACTTTAAAGCCAGTTAAGCCTTTGAATTTATTTGAATTGACAGACAGAGAGAGACGGGCAGGCGGAGAGAGAGAGACAGGTCGCTCTGAAACACACACACATAGGATCACAGAGAGTGTGTGTGTGTGTCACATTGTGTGTGTGTTGCCTTTCAGTAACGTGTGTGTGTGTGTGTTGGAGGTCATCAGATGTTAAACTGTCCGACACCAGAAGACAGTAAAGTAACCCCCCACTGTAATCATGGTTACCCCTGCACCCTCCCCTCCCCATCACCCCTGTGTGTTACCATGGAAACCCTGACCCCTCTTCCTGCTCTTCATCGTCATGTTTTTTATTTTCTTACTGGAGGTTTATCGGACTGTTTTCTGTTCCTCGTTCACTGTCAGAAACTTTTATAATAAAACAACCAACTGAGGGAAAAACACACCGTCTGTCTGTCCTTCTTCACTGGACGCCGGACCGTCCTCCTGTTACAGGTAACCTCTATATATGTGTGTGTGTGTGTGTATATGTGTGTATATATATATATATATATATATACACACACACACACACACACACACACACACAACCTCTCTATAAATCATCTGTATCATACATTTCTATATACAACTGAGTGGGGGCAGGTGTCATACATGTCATGTGGTATCATATAAAACAGTACGGGCCCAAGAACTCCATATTTTAGTGGTTCTGTAGCTGATTGATCGTTTCCCTCCCCCCAGTCTAACACCAAACCTGAAGTGCCCACCTGGTCTTTAAGAAGTTTAATTAAAATACTATGAAGCAGCAGAGTGAAGCTATCGGTTGCTCAGAGGAGATCAATGTAAGGAACGGCAGTTTTCAGATTGGCTGGAAGTGAAGAGTATCTGGGTCTGGTGTGGGTTTTTATGGAAAGCTTGTTCTGCTGCCCTTTTAAAATAATCAGGACCAAGGCCAGAGGGTTTCTCTAAGGAGGAGGGTAGGGATGATATCAAGAGAGCAGGTGGAGTTCTTACACCTACATTATTAATTGTTGATGTATCAGCAGGTTTCGGTGCAGGAGAGGATTCACTGACAGTCTGGGCAACAAGGAAAATCAATGCTTTCCGGATCCGAAACTGTTCACATTTGTCAATTGATGATTCAATAAGTAGTATCTAGTAGCAGCTTCAGAAATAATCCATGCTGTGATCTTTAAACCAATAGTAATATAAGTAATAACAAGTCAGCTCTTTAACGAACAGGAAGTCAGTGTAAAGATCTGGGGACTGATAGTGAGCAGTCTGATCTGAGACCTTCCCATTTACCCTCGACCTGGTGTTTAAACTCCTCTTGTTTCTAACACGTCCCTGTAATTCAGATATTTCAGAAGCCCGGTCACTTCCAAGTGAAAAGTCCTACCATCTTAACAGGTTGGTAAAACCAGCGCACATCTCCACTACCCGACAAAACAGGAGATGAACCTCAACGATTCCAGCTGGCCTTGTAGACATGTTCACTTTAACCACCACACGTTCCTCAGCAGCGCTCTGTTTGCTATTTCCCTGACCTCGGACTTCTCTTTGCCTGTCTGTGGTGTTTTGGTTTCCAGCTCAGAGGAACAGGCGGCCGGCAGGTTCACGAAGCAGCGCAGAGACACTTCTTGGTATTTTGGTGGAAGCTGCCACTTTTCGTGGCGTCTCACGAGCAGATGCAGCAAATACTGCGACATGTTGCTGCTGCCACAAATAGAGGCCAGCGTCCCTCCAGCAGCCGTGGTCGGTGCCAAAATGTGGCAGGGCCGTTAGCAGTTCCAGGTACACCTGGCCCCGCCCCTCTATTAATCACACAAACAGGTTGTTTTTGTAGTTCTGTTTAATTTCTTTGTTTTTTATTTGTCTGTTAAACACAAGGGGATTTTCAGGCAGGAGAAATCAACCAATTGCAAACAAGTATCATATAACATACAGCAGGACCATCTGATGGCGTTTCCACGTGGCACGATTGTGTGTGTGTGTGTGTGTGTGTGTGTGTGTGTGTGTCACATGGCCTGGTTGTCATGGTAACGGTTGTCATGCTCAGCCCCATGATAGGATAGTAAACAAAACAAACACATAAACATATCAGAAGTGAAGAAATGACTTCCTAACTCGTTATGTTATTGACTAATTATCTAATTAACTAACGAGATGTTAACGAAGACAAAAAGAGACGAAAGAGAAAAAATAAAGACATGACATCAAACACCAATACTGTTGCCAAGGTTACTAAAGCTAGCATCTGATTGGCTGTGGATCCAGCCGCTTCCACGGCAACAAACGAGACCGAGGTTTAACATGGCCGATGAGACAGACTAGTTCCTGAACTGGTTTCTGTTCTTCTATGCTGATTCAGTTTGAACATTTCTGTAACTAGTTGTGTTTCTGAGCTGGTTTAAGAACTGGTTTCTGCTTTTAGGTGGTCTACAGTTTCTGACCTGTTATTAAACTGTTTTGGTTACCCCATTCTGTATTTGTTTCTGTTGTGGTGTGGGATCTAGTTCCTGAACTGGTTTCTGAGCTGACTAATAAAACCAGGGTGTGTGGGAACCTGTAACAGTTTGTGAAGAGCCAATCAGAGCCGATCTTACATTCACAGAAACCAATCAGTCTAATCTAAACGGTTTGACTTTGATCTACTATAATAATATTAAACAAAACTCATCAATAACCTAATAAATAAACAAGTAATAAATAAATGAAGACATGAATAAATAAATGGATCAATAAACGGCTTCATGCAGATTGATATGATGCAGGTGAAGATCCGCCTGTCGTCCATCGTTCTTCAGTCCATCCTCAGTGGCAGTGACATCAGAGCGCGTGTAGGTGCTGATTGGTCGGTTTCAGGGTCGGTGTGTTTGAGTTACAGCTGCACTGAGGATCAAAACAAAACACGACTACTGGAACAGACTAACTAAAGGTGATAAACACTTATAATTCAGACGGTCAGTGAACGCATCATGAAGCTGGGACACATTATTCTACATAGATACGGAAACGTGGTGCGTTTGAGGCTCTAATGGGGAGACAATGTGGACGAGGACAGACTATCATTCCATTTAAACATCTGGATTAGTGCTGCTTTAACGTGTGTATGTGCTTTGCAGGTGTGTCTATTTGTCGTTGATTCGTAGTTTGAAGGAAACCCGTCCGGCGAACTTGTCTCTCTCGCTGCCGTCGGCGAGAGTGTTGGAGTTGATTTTACACTCAATGTTGATGTCCGTGTTCAGAGAGGCGTTCAGGAACTTCACAGCCACCAGCGGCTGAGTGTAGTTCACCTGAGACATTGAACACATCACGCACTGAATAATATGACATCACTGAAGTATGTATAGTCTCACCTGTATAATAAGGAAGTACCATCATGCACCATGGATCCACTGGATCTTCTAACAGAATTTAATCTACCAACCAGCGACACACACTGCACTGTTACTGATATAAATCCAGAATGATCCACGAACCTGGATCCACTAAAAGGATCTACTGACAGACTCATTAGATCTACTAACAGATGTGACAGATCCAGGAACACAAGTCAGCTGCCATGGACCTGTTGGATCTACTAAATGGATCTATTAGATCTACTAGAACAGATCTACTGGATCAAGTAACATCTAAAACCTTTGATCTCCTAAAAGACGTCACTAGATGTTGAATTGAGGAGTTTTTACTGATTTAAATCCTCTCAGTGAAGAGTGCCACCTGGAGGATTACTGCTGCACTGAGTGTGTGTGTGTGTGTGTTACCTGAGCTCTCTTGCCGTAGTACGGGTAGTACATGAGGTTGAAGGTTCCATTAGGAGGATAATATGCCAGAGGTCCGATCTTATCACTGTCCTCCCTCTGCACACACACACAGTTCAGATCAGTAATCAATAACCTGCAGTGATAAACTTCCTACAGAAACAAGAGACATCAGGAGAGCTTCTGTTCATGTTCTACGTTCTAACACTACTGTGTTTCTTTACTCTACTGCTGCGGATCAGACTCAGAATCAGCAGATACTCAATATGGGCTCTGTATCTGGGCCAAAAACCTTCCTGTTCTATGGTTCTACTGTTCTCACCCACTCATCTTTCTCCACTTTGTACCTCTGAAGATGGAGAGATGAACACATGAGATGAAGACAGACTCAGACCAACAGATTCAGACAGACAGACAGATTCAGACACAGACAGACCAACAGATTCAGACAGAGATTCAGACACAGACAGACTCAGACCAACAGATTCAGACAGACAGACAGATTCAGACACAGACAGACTCAGACCAACAGATTCAGACAGACAGACTCAGACAGACAGACAGATTCAGACACAGACAGATAGACAGACTCAGACCAACAGATTCAGACAGACAGATAGATTCAGACCTTGGCTCCACAGGTGACATAAGGAGACTGACCGTCCTTCCCCGGCAACATACCAATCACCTGGACAGACAGACAGGTAGACAGACAGGTCAGGGCAGTTGTCCTCAGACTGTTAGTTCACTCTGTGTAGCATTAAATGAAAACCACAGACTGGTGATTAGTACAGTGATACACTGACTTTAACCTTTTTAGAGTGTGTGACTCAAACCCCACCCACAGAAGACAGTTTAAGGCTGCATCAGCCTCATTCAGACTGTATTTCTGTCTGTCATAGCGTCTGTCAGCAGGTTGGCGCTTCGATCCCCGGCTCCTACTCGATACATGTTGAAGTGTCCTTGGGCAAGACACTGAACCTTAAGTTGTTCCTGACGGAGGCCAGCACCTAACGGAGGCCAGCACCTTCGTGGCAGCTTGATCTTAACATCACCTGCTCCTACAGTACACCAAGAGACTGCAGCCAATAAAACTGTGTTCAGTCTGCTGGTCTGTTTGGATCAGGGTCAGAGGTCAACGTACCCGGTTCAGTTTGATGAGGATGCAGGGCTGACCTCTGCTGTAACCATAGAAACGATCCGAAATCCCAGAACACTCCTCCAACATCGTCCGATTAAACTGACAGGAACGCTTCGGATTGTTCCTGACCTGCAGAGAGACAGACAGGCAGTGAGTGAGACAGGTAAACACACAGACAGGCTGTGAGTGAAACAGGCAGATAGACAGTGAGACAGGTAGAGAAAAGAGACAGGCAGTGAGTGAGACAGGTAGATAGACAGTGAGACAGGTAGACAAAAGAGATAGGCAGTGAGTGAGACAGGTAGAGACACA
>LKNJ01006774.1:0-18531 GCA_002120245.1 Maccullochella peelii
ATATCACATAAAGTGAATCTCTTCTTCACTAATCAATAACTGGAGAAAAGAATCGTCAGATCGACAATCGATAATGAGAAGAACAGTTGGTTTATCATTATCAGACCAGGTCCAGTCTCTGAACCAGGTCCACTTTCATGTCAGCAGGAGTCCTGAAACATTTCTAAACCCACCCGCCCCTGCCAGTTATAACTAGATTCCTTCTCTGTTCGGGTCCGGTTCGGGACCGGACGGACCCCCTAGTGAAGCTCAGGTACGCAGCTGGGAGCTGCTGAGGAAGATTACCAGTTAGTCTTCATCACTGAAGTCTCTTCTTCTAAATGATGATGGAGAACACCTGGAGCAGCTAACAGCTAATGAAGCTAGCTGCTGCACTCTGCTGGTTTCTGACTAACTCTCGTTTTTCATCCGGTTATTAAACTCTCTTCTTCTTCTTCTTCTTCTTCTTCTTCTTCTTCTTGTTTTATCCCCGGAAGAAGAAGAAGAAGAAACCTCCCCAGGTGAAGTGTTTCGTGTCTTACCTGTCTGTCTGTTGCTCCGAGCTGTTAGCCGCTGCTAGCTGCAGCTGCTGAGCAGACACTTCCGAGTACGTCACGACGCCGCAACACGTCCAAAACAGACGCCTGACGCAAGGTAGATTTTTTTCACTTTATTAACAACATGCAGGGAACAGCTGGTTACAGCAGCACGTGTAACTGACCAGCAGGCGGCGCTGCCGATCAAAAACCAGCCAGGACCAGGACCTGGACCAGGACCAGAACCAGAACCAGAACCAGAACCAGGACCAGAACCAGAACCAGCCAAGATCGATTTAATCCAAATATTAAAACTGAAAATACTGAAACAAAAAAATATTATCAGTTATATTTTCAGTACATTTGACAATACAAAACTAATGTGATGAGAAATACGAACACTGATTATTGAACACTGATTATTGTTGAAACGTAACAAAGTGTTTCTTCTTAAAGAAAGATCGATACAGGAACTGATGTGAGCAGGAAAGTGCAGCTGCTGCACATAAAACATATAAAGATCTAAAATAATAAATCAGAATAATCAAAGATCACAAACATATGGGACCAGAAGGATGTTGTAACATTAATCAAATCAATCAATCATATAAAATAAATCAATGAACCATAACAAAAGGAATATAAAAAACAAATAAGAAGAAATACGCAAGCGCAGGCTCTTATTTTGAAAAGCAGGACCGGAAGTTGTATTAGGTGACCGTGTCAGGTTTGTTTGTTATCAGGATAGACACGAGCTGATCGATCATCAGCAGCTTCTGATCATTAATCAATAATAGTGCCGCTAATAAACAGTATTGATAACATTAAATCTTTCTGCGCGTGACGACACAGACCGAGGCTCAGCGGGGTGTGACGTAACAACTGTAAAGATTGTCTATCGATGAGGAGACGTCACTCCGATCAGAGTCTGAGGCCAATGTTTTTAACTTTGTTTAAAGAATCGATTAGGAGGAATTAACAAGGAAAACAAATCGATCTAAATCGATATTCCAAATAAAGTAAGACATTGATCTGTCTGTCCGTTAAACACTGAAGGCAACATTAAAATAATCAAACTCTGTTTTATTGTTTTTGCCACAAATTAGATTATTTTTCTAATTTCTTAAAATATATTTGCTCCTTTTCATATCGATCACTTTGTTTATATTAGTCCTGAAATATTTATAATATTATATAATCAATAACATGCATGTATTATATACCCAATATTCACTTTTTAACTTTTATTTATTCATTTTACTTCGAAGTTGAATTTTTTTTTTTTGTTCAAATAAGTTTAAACAAAAAAATTATAGTTTGACAAAATAATTCTTATCTCAAGGTCCACTTACTTTTCCGGAGCTTTCAGCCACAAGTTTTCACGTCCTCTTGCAAGCGAGGCGCGTGTCATATTATATAATAGAACTTATTATTATTATTATTATTATTATTATTATATATTTATTATTGTTCGGTTAAATAAAAGCTCCGTCCTCTCTGGTCCCAGGAAACCGCTCGGAGTGAGCCCTCCGTCTCCTCCCGTCTCTGGGTCTCATAGTAACGGTCACCTGCAGAAACACACCGGGACTCACCGAGCTCACACCGACCGACAGACCGACCCCCTGCCCGGCTCCGGGACACCGACCCCCCGCTCCGCTGCCCGCCTCTCTGCTGCTGATCAAACCCGATCAATCGATACCGGGATCGATCGACTCTGATGTCCGCCGCGGTGGATCAGAACCGGCGCGTGGCCTGCGGCGGGATCAGAGGCACCGGAGCAGCGAACGATGACATCAGCGTGTGAGAGTCCCGATCCTCCGCGCGTGAGCTGATCGATAATTTATCAGGTTAATTAATTTCCTTATAGCAGCACCAATCAGAGCCTGAGTTCATGATTGATCAGTTGATTAGTCTGATCAGCTGATGGATCCAGACAGATCGACAGAGACCTGCTCACCAATACTTCAGCTTCATTGATTATTGATTAGCTCCGGTGTGTTTACTTAAACATATTAATGAATCATCTGAATCTGATCAGCTGACCAGCCCCATCATGATCGGCACATATTGATAATTGATCAGTAACTGATTGTGTGAACAATGAGAACAGGAGTTATTGATCACAGAAAGAAAACTGAACAACTGATCTTCTCAAACTTATTTATCAATTAGTTTAACATTGGTTAGGCTACTTGGTGCATCACATCTATCGATCTATCTGTCAGTCAGTGATGAAAGTTGATTGATCTTGTATCAGCAGCAGGTAGCAGATCACTTACATTAGCATGTTAGCATGCTAAAGTTAGCATGTTAGCATTAAAGTAAACAGGGAAACTGGACTTTAATAATGAAGTCTGAAATCTTCCTTTGAACATTTAACATAATTAAATCATTCTAATAATTAAAATATAAATATTGTTCTCATGTCTTTGTGTTCAGCACAGAGAGTCAGGACGTGGTTAGCTTAGCTTAGCATAAAGACTGGGAGCAGGGGGAAACTGTTAGCCTGGCCCTGTCTACAGTTCACTGACTGACACGTTTCATCTGGAGATAAACTGGAGTGTAAAAACAATAAGTTGTAGTTTTATGTGTTGCTGTCACCGTGAGGACGCTGCATAGAAGTGTCTCGGGCGGATGAATACACTGTTTCTCAAACAAATAGTTCCAGCGCGTAATTTTTTCCTCTCATTGTTTTACAAACTTCAAAAATGACCGTTTGTGATTGTAAAATGTTCCGTACGAGAACAGAAAGATTGACAGGCGTAGCAACGGTAACTGGGGGGGGGGGGGGGTCACTGATCTTTTTAAGGATTATTTTATATACTTCATCACTGTTTACCTTCTAACAGTACACATAAGGAGTCGGTCTAGACCTGCTCTTTATGACAAAGTGCCCTGAGATAACGTTGTTATGATATGGCGCTATATAAATAAAACTGAATTGAATGGAATTGAATTGAATTAACAGTACAATACTAGATATTATTAATAAGAGAGAAACAGTTGTCATGATGTATAATGATGTATGATACACATGGGAGCAGAAAAGCTTCATGGGAGCTGTAGTGTTAAGTTGCTAACAAACTATTGGTAGTTTAATGTACAGTAATTCTCAGTGAGTGGAACAGAGGATAGACAGGAAGTGATGTCAGGCTCTCTACACAACTGATGGTGACATCACGTGGCACCAACCAATGGGAGGTAGTCGGTTCAGTACCTGCTTTTCACCAATAGAGGTCAGACTTTTGGGTTTCTCTAAGATCTTATTTAGTGTCTGACAGTTCACGTGTCCCTCCACGTGTCTCCAGGTGTTCCAGTGCTCCCAGTGCTCCCAGTCCTGTCCAGGATGCTGCCGGCCTCCATCCAGATCACTGGGGAGATGCTGTCGGCGGCCGAGGTTCAGGACATCTGTGAGAGTCTGAAGGAGGACAGCGTCCGGCTGCTGTCCGTCCGCGGCTGCCAGCTCTCCGACCGCGACTTCGGACGCGTCTGCCGCAGTGTTGCAGAGTCGCGCTCGCTCGCTCAGCTGAACCTCAACCTGGGAGTTGTCTCCAGCATCAGCCGGACACGACACCTGGCCGACGCCCTGAAGACCAACCGGTCCCTGCAGACCCTGTTGTAAGTACAGAGAGGCGTTTGTTTTACTGAACAAGTGCTGACAGACCAAATAACATACTGACGAATCCTAATGGTTCAGGTGACCTGCTGACCGAAAGGTCACAATGTGATTGGTTTGTAAGGCTCTGTCCCCGCCCCCCTCCAGTCTCCATGGCAGCCCGCTGTTGGACGCCGGGCTGGTGACGTTGAACTCGGCCCTGTCGACCCACCCGGCACTGGTCTGTCTGGATCTGGGAGACTGCATGCTGGGAGACGAGGCGCTGGGTCTGATCTGTGGTATGCTGCCACCCGACGGAGCAAAGTCAGGTAACAAACACCTGAAACCCCCCAGACGACACCGGGTTTAGATCTGACTTTCTGACTTTGTTTTTACTGGATCTCTGTGGTCAGTAAGTGTTGACAACAACATGGAAACCATCGAGTTACACCATAGTTACCTCCTGGGACACCATAGTTACCTCCTGGGACACCATAGTTACCTCCTGGGACACCATAGTTACCCACCCAACACTCTACCAATGACCCTAAACACTCACACAACCACTCAGAACAACACAGAAACCACCTGGTTCCGCCCTGACAACTACCCCCACAACACTGGAAAACCTTGGCAACCACATGAACACCACCTAGTGAAAAGTGACCTAGTGAAACACCCTAGCAATCACCCTAAACGTCTAGCAACTACTGAACAACCCTGAACACTTAGTAACACCCACACAAACACAGAAACTACCTGGCACAACCAGCACAGTCAGAAGCTCATTAAATGCTTTAAGAAACATCAGATTTGGTGAAATGAGAAACTGGAAACCACATTTTCACACTAGTTCCTGAAAATCAGAGGAGCATGAATCAGCAGGTCTGATGAAACGTCTGCAGTTTAAAGGAAGTTTTTCAATAATGCTCAGAGGACGTTTTGTCTCCTGAGACTCGGTTATTTTAGGCTCAAATAATCTGAATTCATCTGCTCGCGCGTCCACATGCTGAAGGATTCAGGAGGATTTAACTCTTCACTTTCAGATCAGCATCACGAGGACAGAGTTTATGATGGAAGCAAATAACGACCATAAAGATTCAGGTGCCGGCTGCACAAAACTCCTTAAGTTTTCTTCTTAAGTTTAAACTTCAGGTTTATTCTCTCCTCAGCTGAGGACTGAATAAAGGTTTCCTCAGTTAATAAGGAAACACGTTCAGGCTTTTACTGCACTGAAAGAGATCTTACAGTTTCTATGGAGACCATTTGTTTGCTTGTCATGAACTGACCGCCAGTCAAATCAATCGCTCGTCGTTAAGCGTATCCGTTGGGTTCTCCGGTCTTGGATCGCTCTTCTCAGGATGCCTTCACTGTCTTCATTTATGGCCATGAAGGCGGCCATGTTGCGGTTAACAGACTCAGAGGAACCTGACCTGACGTACTCTGGCTGATGAGGTCTTTGTGCAACAGTTTAAGGTTCCTTCAGTTTAAGATCAGGAGGAACCTTAAACACTTAAGTGAACATTTTAAGGAAACCTTAAGTCGGACTTAATGTAAGGTGTTTTGTGCAACCAGCTCCTGAATCTTATTAGCAACTGAACACCTGTGTGTGGTTGTCTGCAGGTCTGAGGGAGCTCACTCTGAGCGCTAACCCAGGAATCAGCTCCAAAGGCTGGGCTCGACTGGCCATCGCTGTGGCTCACAGCTCCCAGCTCCGAGTGCTCAACCTGGACTACAACCCACTGGGTAACAGCACGGCTGCACACTTCAAACAAAAAGACGCAATAATACAAAACAGGAACAAAACACACATAAAGACAGATGCAAGAAATAGGAACATTAAAAACAGAAATCTACTATGTCCTAGTTGTGGATGATCTGGTTGTGGATGTCCTGGTTGTGGATGTTCTGGTTGTGGATGATCTGGTTGTGGATGTCCTGGTTGTGGATGTCCTGGTTGTGGATGTTCTGGTTGTGGATGATCTGGTTCTGTCTCCAGGTGATCAGATCGCCGGGATGCTGGCGGTTGCCGTGGCGTCCAGCAGAACCCTGGAGGTGCTGGACCTGGAAGGAACCGGACTGACCAACCAATCAGCACAGGTTGACCAATCACACGGCTCATTCCTCCTCTTCCTCTTTTTCTTCTTCTGTTTCATCCTCAGTGTCCCTGCCAGTGCTGCTCAGGTAGTCAGTCAGCTCTTTGTCCAGCAGGGGGAGACGTTGATCTGATCATCCTACAGCACACACACACACACACACACACACACACACACACACACACACACACACCTGACTCCAGTTTATTGATAATAACCAGTATCAGAAGTTGATCAGCTGGTTATGTTCACTCTGAGTTTCCTGATCAGCTGCAAACAGCACGAGAACCATGAATGAAGAATTTAATCTGAAATGAGACGAATCTCTGAAACCTTCAAAAGTGACAGCAGGAAGTTGGTGAAACACAAACAATATAAAAACAGAAGAGAAGAAGAAGCTGCAGGACAGAATTCCCAAATATTAACGTTCGGCTGAGAGTGAACGATCATGAAGAACGAACTGCAGATAGAAAGTGAAACTGATGTCAAAGAGGTTTTTATTTCTAATCATCATCACAAAGTCTCCTCGTGGCTCTGAGCTGCTCACCTACAGTCACATCTATTCACCTTTATTCTAAACTCTTTTGTCCCTGTCAGGATCCTGTAGGAATGATGTCACTGTGTTTCCAGTGATCTGATTGGTCAGTAGACCCTCGATGTTACATGAATTGACTGACTCTTCGATATGATTTGATCTTGAGTGACTTTACTTTAATAATCTCTTTTTACCTGTGATGAAATATTCTAATCTCAAGGGTCACTTACTCACTTTTTTCCAGAGCTTTCGACTGTATTTTCCAATGAATGGATCTCGTGTTAAAAGCTGAAAGTGAACCTTGAATTCAGAATATTTTACCGCTGATATGTTAAGAATAAATCTCCAAACTCTAATATTTTATCTCCAGATGTTCTTTATGGATATAATAATATGCAGAACAGGTGGCTGCTGATGTCACACAGGTACGTCCTGCAGGACATCAGCTTGGGTCTGAACTTCCAGGTGAAGTGTGTCTGTGAGTGTGAACCAGACCTGAAAGACAAATGCAGTCGGTCCTCGCAGAGATAGAAGGACACACACAGTCTTTGATGTGTGACCTTCACTCCTCTTCGTCTTTGATCAAAGCGTCTCCTCCTCATCAGCTCGGAGCGAAGCCTCCACTCGCTCCCTGTGTTAGTGTCGGATCACTTCTTCACAGACTCGTCTCCGTCTCTGCAGCTCTAAAAGAGCTTTCAGTTCTGGTTCTGGTTCTGCAGCACGTTTCCAGTCTGCTTCAGCCTCTGATGCTTTCTTTTCTTGTTTTCAGTGATCTGAGGTCCGACATGTGAATACAGCTTCATCAGTCTGTTAGTTCTCCATCAGTGAAGCTAAAGTTCAGTGTTTGTGCAGTAAAGAAACTGAGATTTAGGCCACATTTCTACTTCTTTTGTTAAACTTCTAGAAACCAGATTCTAAAATCTACAGGGTTCATCCTCTGGAGAGCAGGAGGAGTCCACATATACAGGTTCATTAAAACAACTGTAATGTATATTTCTATAATAACAATGTATGAAATGCCTTGAAGCCATTTTCTCTCATGTTGAATATAAAAAGGAAACCTGGAACGCCAGTAAAAGTTCAATATTTCCTTCTGAAATAAGGGAAAAGTAGAAAGTCTCAAAATGGAAACATTCCAGTAAAGAACCAGTATTTCTAACCTGGACTGAAGGATTCACCTGTTCTCACCTGTGGCGTGTGTGTTGGATGAGTCTCGTCTCTGAGGAGGTTCCAGTCTGTTGTGTTTTGTAGTCTAATGTGGAAGTCGCCCCTCTCAGGGTTAAAACAGCAGATTTCCAATGGAAGTTCTGTATTGGGTTTTCTGCTAGAAAGAGAATATGATTTTTACACTTTTTCTCACCAAATCAACTTTTTACTAGATTTAAACCACATGTGCCATTAATATAAATAAAAAACAAACATCGTGCCGTTTAACAGATCAGGTTTCAGGTATTAAAGGGTGAAATTTATGAGCTTCTTTTGTGCATGAATTAAATCCTGTTGGTGGTGGAAACAACAGACTGAGCGTTTGGTTCCAGTTGTGTCTCGCAGCAGAACAGACAGAACAGTCATGTGCTAACTGTGAAAGCCTCTCTGCTGTCATCTAATTACAGTGAATTTATCAGTGAAGTCTGGCACAGGGAGAGAAACCGCTCAGGCTGCTTCACGGTTATTTGCAGCCCACCAACTGTAAATAAGGTCTCTTCTACCAGCGACTAAATTCATTTATTACTTTAAATTAATGCTTCGTCAAATCCCCGTACTGAACCACTCTTATATTCTAATGAGCTCTGACGCAGCCTGAACCAGTTCAGGTGCTACGAGGATCAATACTCTGCCCACTTTCTATTGAGTCTGTACACGCTGCTGTCAGGACAGACTGATCACCGTACAGACCTCCAGATGATCCCCAAACTCTGTCAGGACTTTAAATCAGTGATGATGATTGATTATCTCGTGTTCAATAAAGACAAAACTGAGGTGACAGAACATCATCGCACACTTCTGGATCTAAAGTGAAGCGGTCATATTAAATCAGTAAAACATATCTAAAAACATATCTAAGGGATTGTAATGTTGTGATATATATATATTATATATATATATATATATATAAAATGAAGGTGGTCTCTGTGTCCAGGTGTTCTTGGACATGGTGGAGAACTACCCGACCAGTCTGCGGGTTCTGGTCCTGGCGGAGAACGACATCAGTCCGGAGCTGCAGCAGCAGATCTGTGACCTGCTGTCTGAAGGAGAGGACGACGACGATAGAGAGGCCACGCCCCTCCAGCCAGGCCCCGCCTCCAGTAGCGCCCTGCTGCCAATCAGAGACAAGTACCAGCCAATCAGAGACAAGTACCAGCCCCCCGCCTGGCTCCCCCACAGCAGTAAGGGCTGAACACTCCCCCCCTCCCCCGTCCTCACCTCCAGACTGTCCCCTGTCCAGACCCCAGTCCCTCCTTACCCTCTATACTGGTCCCCCAAAGACAGCAAGACTGGATCAGACTGCACAAAACCAGTACAGAACCAGTACAGAACTAGTAAACTGGGTCCAGTTTACCATATTGGTTTTATGGGTCTAGTTTATCATGCTGGATCCAGTGGTACAGGATACCATACTGGTTCTACTGGTACAGCTCATCATAGTGGTTCTGCTGGTGTAGTTTACCATACTGGTATTAGTGTTCTAGTTTTAGCTGAACTGATGCTGCACTCACGTCAGCCTGGTTCTGTACCAGTTGAGCCCAATTTTAGCCCAGTCTGTCCCACTGAGTCCAGTATCAGATTGGCTTGTCCAATGTTGAGCCCAGTACAGGTCTGGTTGTGTTGCAGCTACTAGCCTGGTTCCCTCCCGGCTGACCCAGTATTAGCCTGGTTCTGTGGTGTTAGGTGTTCTGTATAATAGAGGTCTAAGTGTGAATCTGGTTAAACTGGTTTTCATCTAATCCCAGTTAATAAAGAATATTCAGTATTATTCCCTCTCCTAATAGTAAATATTCAAATTAATATACCTGTTGAAGATCTGCTCTTCTTCTGTGGTTCCTCTGTGATTCCACACAGCTGAATGTTCTGACATTCTGGTCCTGGTTCTGGTTCTGGTCCAGAGCAGGTTACAGAACTGAATAAATTCTCCTTCAAGGCCCGGTCACACCAGCATTTAAAATGGCAACATTTTGCGGTTAAATCAGTTCATCACTGCGATCATTTGATTAGCTCAAAATAAATCTGCACGATATTTTGTTTCGCGCAAAACAACATGGAGGAAGCTAGCTTAGCTTATTAGCTGTGTTGCTAACATCCAGTCTTATTGCAGCTCCTCTGTCAGAGTATAAACTGGTCCATAACAGAGACCTGGTCCACAACAGAGACCTGGTTCACACACAGTCAGCAGACAGGAGGACATCATGCAGCGACCTCGCTAACTGTCAGAGCTTTTATTCCCCTCTTCAAACAATCATTGAGCCTTTTTTTCAACGAAGATGTGCAAATTAATCTTTTTGTCCTGAACTTCGGACATTTGGTTCTAGCAGCTCGGCGACAGAGTGACCACTCACAGGGCCACTATAGCCAAAGAGCTAACCGCTAACATGCTAGCATGCCATTCCCGCTGGCATTTTGATTTTAGGATATAATTTCATTCAATAAAGAGTTACTGAAGAGGTGAAATAAAGCTAACGAGCTTGCTAAGGGTCAGTTAGTCTGGTGAATCCATTGTAATGAATTGAATTTGCCTTTTAAATGCTGACGTGAGCATCTACTTTTCTTTTTAATGGATCTGGTTTATCCAATATTCTAGAAATCATATTTAAACATTTTCCAAATCAGTTTTTAGATTGATTTCCTTTAAAGGTTTAATTCAACATTTAGTAAAATCCTGACTCTCATGTCTGTACAGTAAATATGAAGCTACAGCCAGCAGCTGCTTAGCTTAGCTTTGCATAAAGACTGGAAATGGGGAAACAGCTAGCTTAGCTTTGCATAAAGACTGGAAATGCGGAAACAGCTAGCTTAGCTTAGCATAAAGACTGGAAATGGGGAAACAGCTAGCCTGGCTCACTGATTAACACATTATATTTCATTTGTTTCAAGAGTTACAACAGACATGTTGTGGTTATTTTGATTGTTTGAACTATTCTTTTAAACTTTAAATGAAATAGTTTATTCAACACTGAGTGTAATTATCTCTCCGCTGGCTGATTTTAGCAGGAATGAACTGAAATGTCTGTCTGGTGGAAGGAAATCAGTGTAAAAACTGATCAATAATTTGGAAAATGATCAACAGGATGTGAAGTTACAGTTAAAGGTGTTGCAGACTTGGCAGTCTGGCGTGAAGCTCTAAACGTGTCGTTCTTTAACCCTACAGACTCCAGCCCCCAGATGGTCTTGCTGACATCAGGTCTAGGTGAGAGCTTATTGGCTGAGACTGAGATGTGACCCCTCCCACAAACACACCCACTTCCTGTTAGTCTGTTTTCACTTGATTCTGTTTTTAGTTTGTTGGTTTGAATGTTCCCGGTTTGTTTCTCTGCACTGCACTTCTCCGGGTTGTCGGATCACCTGACGGCGAGCAGCCAATCACGTGCTCTGCATGGTTTGATGTAGCACCTGTACATAGAATGGAACAGAGCGAGCGGCGGCACAAAACCTTAACACACCAAGTGACTTACGGACAGGTGTTTGCTCCGCAGGTGCACAGTGTTTCTGATGAATGTACGTTCGGTTTGTTCTGATGTCACAATAATTAAACTGTTTACAGCTTCGTACGAAGCCACGACTCTGATTCCTCATTCGCTGTCAGTCAGCAAGCTAACACTGCTAGCCCCGCTAGCACCGCTAACGATGCTAACAACGCTAGAGAAGCAGATTCTATATTTTCACACGTGTTTAAGGGATTCAGCGATTACACAACATAATGTGACTATATGTCCGTATCTTAAAGAAGCAGTTAAACATCTTGGGACACAGTTATTCACTAAATGTTTAAGAAAACAAACCTTTATTATCTTTGGTAGTAGAGATTAGATGTATCTGCTTTATGTGTTGGCTCATCTGCCATTTGTTAATATTTATATTAAATCAATATAATTAATTAATTTACAATGTGATACATTTAAAAACATAATTTGGAGGTAATTTGCAGAAATCCTGTCCGTGCCAGAGATGGCTGTTACTGTTACTCTGCTAAGCTAGTTAGCCTTTAGCATATAGTTTAACAGGCGTTACTTATGAAACAAGTTACGTTATCAAGATGTTGGTTCGTCAAAATGTTTTTTTTTCGGTTGGAAGAAAAGTAAATTTAGCTTTAGCTAAAGTTAGCAGTTAAATAAAAATTAAGATTATTTTTGGACTTTCCTCTAATCTGTGAATAATTTGACCTCCTCAGGATCACAGCTGTAAACTGTGGAAGAACATTTATGCCAGAAAACTAAATAGAAATAAAAATATATGAAGTGAATGACAAAAATAAAAAGTCACGTTTTTACGTTTGTTTTAGACAGAAAACAAAAAGTCACAATTATGAACGAGTCAAAAATCTGATTTCTTGAGAGCAAAATTAAAAATCACAAAAAAAAAAACTTTTTAATGTCACTATTATGAACGAGTAGGTATGTGAGGTAACAGCTATTATAGAGGATCCTCTGACACATCGCTCAGCCGTGTTTTTACATCTGAAAAAAGTCTACAATTTACCCAGAATTCATTGCAAATCAGTCACGAACGACACAGCGTTGTGCATCAGATGAATGTAGACGTCTATCTGAAGTCTGTTAGTTTGATCTAAACAAAGTCTGTCTTCTTCTTCTTCGTGTGTTTACTCTCAGATCCGATTCCTGCAGAACAAACAAAAGACACAAACTTCCTTCTGTCAGAAACGAACTTCTTCCTCGACAGAACAGCGTTCTGTCGAAATGATCTGAAAGGAACAGTTCAACATGCAGTGAACTCCTCTTCTTCTCCTCTTCCTCTCTGAGTCACATGTTCAGGTTGATGCAGCTCTCATGTCTGTGCTAAACATGAAGCTACATCCAGCAGCTAGTTAGCTTAGCTTAGCATAAAGACTGGAAACGGGGAAACAGCTAGCCTGTTATATCTGTCACGTACAAAACATAGTCCACCACTTTTTGTAAAAACTGTCATTTAAAAATATGATTTGAAATGTTGTTTGTAAAGTTTACAATCATAAAGTTAACAAAATTCATTTAAATGGAAATAAGCTGCAAAATGTTCTGAACATGTCGTCATGTGTTTATGATCTTTAGAAAACATCGGACCGATAGCAGCGTCTCCATGTTTGTTACTGCCGCTGTTCATTTTCCACCTCAGCATGTTTCCAGGTGTCTCCAGGTGTTTTAAGGCAGTATGAAGCCTTCAGTGTCTCAGAGGGAGCTGTGTGATAAATGTCCTTGAGTGATGTCACTTGAGTCAGCGTGGGTCGGGGCTGAAGAGTTAGAAAGAAGTGACCTTTGACCTCTGCAGCCCGCTTGCTCAGCTCTGCTGCAGGCTACGTTAGCCGCTAGCTAGCACAACACACCTGAATCTGTGACTGACCTGTCAGAGGGAGAGGAGCATTGTGGGTAATGTAGGCAGCAGGTTGTTTTAAAGTGTCCATCATGAGTCACATGATGAACCTGTGGAGGCAAATATTAGTATGAAGTTATGATGTCACGGGTAATTTGCATATTAACACCAGGTGCACTCTGGGAGAATCAGACCACATCCTGTTGAACTGGATCCCAGTTCAGACCTGAACATAAGACAGGTGAAGCTGTCAGTGGTCCTGACCTCTGACCCCGCGGTGCTGGGTGAGAGAACATGTCTCTCTCTCTCTTTCTCTTCCTGTGCTCGGATGCCCTCTATATGACCTCAGTGTTCAGTTTCTTCTTCTCTGGTTCTGCTACGTTCAGGAAGCTGATCTGACACTCCTGCTCGTCCTGCTGCGCTCGCCTCTTCTGTCCTCGCTGCTGTGATGATGATGATGATGTCAGCGGCCAGCAGGAGGCGTGGCCACAGTCCCTGCAGTGACCCTGCAGTACCAGGGTGGCGGTCAGCACCACCACGCCCAGCGTCATCCCCGCCAGCACCAGCAGGATGATGAGCTGGACCTCCGACAGGCCGGCGGCGTTGCGCTCGCTCACCGTCACCTTAAACAGCCTGTCGCCATGACGACTGCTGTTACCGCTGTCGGTGGTGCTGCTCCTCTGGTTCTTACCCCCGGTAGTCATGTGAGGTCTGACTCCGCCTCCTCCTCCCTCCCACCCCAGCGTGGTCCAGCCGGGCTCGCGGTCGTCGCGGCTCCTCAGCGGCGTCTCGCAGGTGGCTCCGCTGTAGCCGGGCCGGCAGACGCAGTGGAAACCTCCAGCGCGGTCCAGACAGCGGCCGGCGTTGAGGCAGGGCCGGCTGGCGCAGTCGTCCAGGTTGACGGTGCAGAAGCGTCCGGTGAAGCCGGCGGGGCAGAGGCACGAGAAGCGGTTGACAGCGTCCAGGCAGGTGGCGCCGTTGGCACACGGCCTCATCAGGCAGTCGTCCACGTCGGTGTCACAGCGCGGCCCTGTGAAGCCGGCCAGGCAGCGACACGTCAACTCTGCCGCGAAGCCGTCAGCATCCTCACACAGGCCGCCATTTTTACACGGAGACCTGGAGACAAAAGACACGATGAAGAAGAGACCAGCTCCGCCCGTCTGATACTGTCTGACTACCTGATGGTGAGTATATAGAAGACCTGTACAGACCTCCTCTGGTGACAGGGTCCGGTCTTCAGCTCACAGTTTCTGCCGTGGAAACCTTCAGGACACAGACAGGTGTATTCACCGCTGTCCTCCATCACACAGGTAGCTCCGTACTGACACGGCTGCTGCTCCGAGCACACCAATAGGTCTGAAACACCAAACATGGAGGTCTGACTCAGCAGAGGAAACACACATCGTCAGTGTTTTCAGAGGACGGACACTGAGGAGCCAAGAAAGTTTAGAAAAAGATGAAACTTTGCAAAAAACTTAAAAAACGGGAAAATCTTGTTTGGAAAGTCTGAGTGAAAAAGTCCAAACAAATATGGAAAGTTACAAAGTAAATTTAAAGTAAAGTACTGTACTTAAGTTCAGATTTGAGGTACTTGTACTTTACTTGAGTATTTCCATTTAAAGCTACTTCCTATTTCTACTCCACTACTTTTATCAGCTGTAGTTACTTGAACTTATTAAATGTGAAGCATCGTTCCAGTGATGCTGCTGATTGGACCAATCAGGTTGAAGCTCTGCTGGGATTTACGTGACATCATTGTGTACGTATAACAATGATAATAACTTTTGTGTACAAATGATTAAATGAATAGAACTTCTGTACTTTTACTCCAGTAGCTTGTCGAATGCAGGAGTATTTGTAACAGAGTATTTGTACACTGTATCCGGATCTGAGTACTTCAAACCTGAGACATGAACCTTGAAGGACGTCTCTGACCTTTGTCACAGAAGCGCCCCCCCCAGCCCGGCTCACAGCTGCACTGCCACGGCTGCTGACAGGAACCGTGCAGACATCCGGGCATCGGCACGCAGCGCTCACAGCGCTCGCCGTCCCAACCAGGGTCGCATCTGGAAACACGCAGAGACACGGGACCACGGTTACACCTACTGTATGTAGACTCTGTAGAGTCCTGCAGGACTGAGTCCTGAAACCCTGAAGGGAGTTAGCATGTTAGCATGTTAGCTCTTCCTGTTCCCTCGTCTGGAAGTCAGTGGGTTTCTTGAACGGGTTTTTGGTTCGATGCCTGAAATAAGGTCGGTGGTTAACACGAGCGTTTTGTTCTACGACATAAACTCCATCAGTAAATCCCCCACTGGTGAATCTTAAAAAGGCAGTTGCTAACAAGCAGCTAAATGAGACTACAGAGGTTGTCGGGGACGTTAAACGTCGTCACGCCGAACACAGAAACTCATCTACTCACTCGTCCGCCTTCACAGCCTCGTTGGGTTTATACTGCAAACTGTTCTAACTCAGACTTTCCCAAAGGCTTCTGTAGAAACCAGATTACAGGTGTGAAGCTGAAGTCATGTGACTGTGGTGTAGCTGGTTTATAGGCTAACGTTAGCTCTTTACTTCTGCAGATGGCATTTACGCTTCAAACATCATAAAAGTGGAGTTCATCTGTAAAGATTATCTAATAAGTATCATAAACTGTTGTTTTCTGCAATAATCCAACATCCAGTGGAAACTTCTCGTTGGCTGTTTGTGGAGGGAACCAGGGCGACGCTAACTTCCTGGTTGGACTACAGAAATGCCTCCTCATCCCTGCAGCTCTGTGAGATGGATTAACATCACTTCAGCCAGCAGGTGGGGCTACAAGCAGGTACACGCCGTGTTAGAGTAAAACACATCCGGATGCCTCACCGACACGTCTCTTCAGTTAGTAGAACAGGAGTATTGATCAGCGGACGATTGACGGACGTCTCACCTGCAGACTCCCGACTCGTCACAGCGGCTGTTGGTGACCTTACAGCTGCAGTCACTTCCTGCAGAGAAGAAGAAGACAGATCAGAGACAGGATGGTAGCACTGTGACAGGAAGCTGCTGGGTAAACGTTTCCTGACAAAATAAAAGCTAAGTGGTAAAAAAGAACATGAATATGCAACAAGTCAAGAATCCGTTTCCTCTCTTTCGTCCTGTTTGTCTGAAAACCTGCCGCCTCAGTTACAGGAGGAAACTACATCAACATAAAAACATTATTCATGTTTTTTGACAAACTAGTGTCCCCAGTGTGTCCCCTGAGTGTCCTCAGTGTGTCCCCTGAGTCTTCCCTGAGTGTCCCATGAGTGTCCCCAGTGTGTCCCCTGAGTGTCCCCAGTGTGTCCCCTGAGTGTGTCCTCAGTGTGTCCCCTGAGTGTTCCCAGTGTGTCCCCTGAGTGTGTCCTGAGTGTCCCCAGTGTGTCCCCTGAGTGTGTCCCTTGAATGTTCCCAGTGTGTCCCCTGAGTGTGTCCTGAGTGTCCCCAGTGTGTCCCTTGAGTGTGTCCTCAGTGTGTCCCCAGTGTGTCCCATGAGTGTGTCCCCTGAGTGTGTCCTGAGTGTCCCCAGTGTGTCCCCAGTGTGTCCCCTGAGTGTGTCCCCTGAGTGTGTCCTCAGTGTGTCCCCAGTGTGTCCCCTGAGTGTCCCCAGTGTGTCCCCTGAGTGTGTCCTGAGTGTCCCCAGTGTGTCCCCTGAGTGTCCCCAGTGTGTCCCTTGAGTGTGTCCCCAGTGTGTCCCCTGAGTGTGTCCTGAGTGTCCCCAGTGTGTCCCCTGAGTGTGTCTCAGCTGTCAGGATGCGTTTCAGTGTTTCACGTCCCTGGTGAGACATTAGTAGCAGACAGTTTGACCTCTGACCTCTGGCGGACGCTGAGCCACGTGCTCGGTGTTACAGTCTGTCTGTCAGAGAGGCAGCTGGACAAACAGCAACGGCCTGCTGCTTTCAAGTTCAACACAATAAAACACTCAGCGCGTCCAGTAGAAACGAGTGTTTCAGAGCTGCAGGTTCACTTCAGACAGAGGCTGACCTGTCAAACAGACACTTTAATCATTTTGGGGGAACCTTCCTGGAGTTTCATCACCAGCAGCGTCTCTCAGTCCCGAAATGTTGGGCTTTCCCAGCAGCACCTGAACACACCAGATCCTCCATCATGTTTTAGAGAAATGAGGCTTCCTGTCTGCAGTTTATTAGATTTTGATCCGAGCAGTTTTCAGACGTTGTTTCCTCTCCGGGGCATCGCGGACGAGTTCTCAGCAGGAATATTTGCTCCGTGCCAGCCGTGACCTCTGACCTCTCAGCTCTGAACACAGGTGAAGTGAAGCTGACGGTGGATCAAGTGTCGGCTGGAATTTGGGAGGATTGTTTTCAAAGGGGGTCCTGACAGAGAGACAACAGGCTCGTCCTCGGAGCTCGGACAGTTCCAGGATGGAGCTCTGAGCTGGAGCTGCCGGGAACGCCGGGAACGCCGGGAACGCCGACCGTGTCTCACATGACTCCAACAACAGCTGGGAGGTGCTAAGTGTTATCTGAGCAGAGCCAGACAACAGCGAGCGGAGGGTTAATCTGACAGCTGGGGGGAGCCGGATTAACGGAGAACAATAAGCTGCCGAGCGCTTCTGAGCGCACTCAGTGAGGATCCACATCCATCCCACCGTGACTGAACGGTGAAGATTTACCACCTCCTGTTTATACATCAGGACTGTGGATACGTTCTGTAGAGACACTGGAAGTGAACAATACTGTGTCTTATATTTGGCAGAGCTGGTCTGAAGAACAACAAGGGCCCCGGGGCCACCAGAGGCCACCAGGGGAAACCAGGGGGCCACCAGGGGCCACTGGGGGAAACCAGGGGCCACCAGGGGAAACCAGGGGGCCACCGGGGGAAACCAAGGGAAACCAGGGGGCCACCAGGGGAAACCAGGGGCCACCAGGGGAAACCAGGGGGCCACCAGGGGCCACTGGGGGAAACCAGGGGGCCACCAGGGGCTACCAGAGGAAATCAGGGGCCACCAGGGGAAACCAGGGGCCACTGGGGGCCACCAGGGGCCACCGGGGGAAACCAGGGGGCCTGTAGGTACTGAAGCACAAAATGTAACAACTTATTAAGTTATGTGATCTGCAGTTTTTTAATGACATCATCAGTTTCTTTTTGTTTGTTATTATATTTTTACATCAGAACTTTTCCATGAAAAGAGCCAGCAGGAGTGTGTGTGTGTTACTGTGTGTGTGTGTTACTGTGTGTGTGTGTGTGTGTGAGTGTGTGTGTGTTACTGTGTGTGTGTGTTACTGTGTGTGTGTG